>BPTQ01000005.1:259035181-259140806 GCA_019973895.1 Chrysanthemum seticuspe | reverse complement strand
TTAGAAAGCTCGTAGTCGTAGTTCTTTTAAGTTAAGTAGTATTTAGTTAAGTAACACCGTGGAGGACGGACGGGTCTTTACCCACTGTATGCCTGATCCACAGCCCGATGTGTGGCGATTTATGTAAGACTATAAATACTCTCTACCTCCCAAGGTAGAGAGTTGGAGCTCATAATAATATCTTTCACTTTCTCTCACTAAGTTTCCTAAACCTCTAACTTTCTCTCTCTAGAACCTCATTCATACGCCACTTTGTGTTATGGTTTGATGTGTATGTGAAAACTAATATCTTACAATTGGTATCAAGAGCCATGGTTAGATCATATCTTACACATCTTTGGATTTCTAGTGGTTTTTAGGTGGTTTTTGAGTTTGAAAAAGTTTAGTGGTTTTTGCATCATTTGGTTGATTTCTTGTGTTAAAGCTTGGATTTTGTTAGTACTTTTATGTTTAGAATCATCACATGTGTTTAGGGTTTCATTTGGTAAGCTTGAATCATCTTGGTTGGGTTGTTTTTGGATTGAAAAGTGATGTTTATGAGTTTTTCTTGCTATCGACTTAACACACGGAATTATTTCTTCTTAGCGACTTGCTTTACAAATTTGTAGCGAGTTACAGTTTTGGACCTAGCGACTTAGAACTAGCGACTTACAGTGCAAGTAGTGGAATTTCCACCACAGGTAGCGACTTGGAGGTAGCGACTTGGTCTGTAGCGAGTTGCTATTTAGCGACTTGTATCTTTAGCGACTTGTGTAGCGAATTGCTGCCAAAATTTTACTAGCGACTTGAGGCTTAGCGAGTTACTGCTTAGCGACTTGCACTCGTCTAGCGACTTGGGACTTTAGCGACTTGGGAGTGTAGCGAATTAGGTGTTAGCGACTTGGTGCATTTTCTTCTAGCGACTTGGGTGATTGTTTACGGTTGTCTCTTGATTTAGTAAAATCCCGTGAAAGAATCTATTTCCCGGTTTAATCATAGAGTTATAAAATCCCGTACAATCTGTTAACATGTCTACCAACATTCCTACTATCATCTCCACTGTTGCCGATGATGTTCAAGCAGCTGGCTCAGATACTCGTCCACCCATGCTTGACAGAACTGACTACGATTCTTGGGCTCAAGGAATCAGATTGTACTGCCTTGGAAAGGAAAATGGTGTCAACATTCTCAAATCAATTGATGAAGGACCGTATCGAGTTGAGACGACTAGAGATATACTTGATACTAATGAATATGGAACTCCTATTTACGGAATGGACAGACCTAAAATGTATGATGAGCTTGATGATAAGGAGAAAAAGAGATTCGATGCAGATATCAGGGCTTCTAACATTGTTCTTCAAGGTCTTCCTAAAGACATCTACAAGCTGATCAATCACAACACCGAAGCAAATGCAGTATGGGATAATGTCAAGATGCTTCTCTCAGGTTCTGAATTAACTATGGAAGACAGAGAATCACAACTCTATGACGAATTTGAACACTTCAAGATGAAACCAGATGAGAGTGTCTATGAGTACTATGTGAGATTTCATAAGTTGGTAAATGACATGAGAAACATCAGGATGACTATGCCTAACATTCAGCTGAACTCAAAATTTGTGAACAACATGAATCCCGAATGGCACAAGTTTGTCACCTCTGTGAAGCTCACTAAAGGATTGAAGAATACAAACTATGAGCAACTCTATGCCTTCCTCCTTGAGAATGAGAGACATGCTATGTTTGAAAAATTGGTTCTCAATCAGTTCAAAACCAACCAGGGAGAGACAAGCTCGTCGAATGACTCAACTGCCTTCTACTCAAACATCGGAATCACAACCAAAGCTTCACAAGTTATACCCTTGGGTAATGGTAATCACAAACTCATTCCTGATCCCATGTTCAAACAAGCTGATGCTGATGCACACGTGGGTAACTTCATTAATCAACTTGCTCTTCTGATTAGTCAAAACATGAATTCTCTCCCACAAACCAACAACAACCTCAGAACAGCTTCTAACCCACACAATCAAGCTACTGTTAAAGATGGAAGGATCGTGGTGCAACCAGTTCAGGAAAGACAGTATGATCAGGGAAGAGGTGGAGCTGGTAGAGGTTATGTTGGTAACCAGAATCGAGGAAGGAATGGTAACCAAGGTCAAGCTAAGCCGATCAAATGTTATAACTGTGGTGGTGAGGGACAATACTTCTTTTCATGAAAAGGTTAAACGTCATTTCAATGAGTTATTTGAATCAATTAAGGTCACTCGTAACAAAAATAACGAACAACTAGCTTCATTGCAAAAGGAAATTGAGAATCTGAAGAGTCAGGTAAAAGGGAAAATGCCAATGACCAATGGGGAGAATGGTGTATCAAAGGTTCACTCTTGTAATAAATATGCTTTGTCTGTGACATATGTCCCTCCTCATCTAAGGAACAACAAACTTGCTATTCAAACATATTTCTCATCTCTTAAGGATTGCTTAGAATGTCTGCGTGAGATTGTTGAAGAGGATAAGCTAGAGAAACCGCATGATAATGCAATTGGACATGCATGCTTATATGCCAAACGATCTCAAGAAATCTTAGAATGCTTGATCACAATATGCCCAAAGACATTAGGTGAGAGAGTTAACCATTTGATTCCATGCTCGATGCCTAATGCCAAGTATGATATGCATTCGATTCCCAATGTTTTGAATGTGAACCGTAGTGTGCCTTTAAGTAGTTCAGATTCCAGATCTGTCAATGCTAAGAAAGAGAACTCAAGTGTGCCTTCTAGGAGTACAAATCTCAGTACCTCTAGTTTTAAGAAAGTGAACCTTAGTGCACCTGCATGTAGTTCAGATCCTAGCACATCTAAACAGGTGATGCAAATATTAGTTAAACCAACTAATGTTCCCATTCCCTCTACAGGAGTAATCAGTGACATTAAACGGAGCAGGTCAAAGTCTCAAGACAATACAAGGAATGATAGGACCTCTCAAGCTAAGAATGTGCACTGGAAGAGAGTAGAAGAACAATCTAGGAACTTTAAGCTTGAATTGAATAAAACGAATCGTGTTGATTCTAGTATTAGCCATAGGCGTACTGTAATTAATTCGAATTCTGATACTATTTGCAAACCTTGCACTGATGTCTGCTTGAATTCTGTTTCTAATCATGAATGTGGTGTTAATGTTCTGCCTAATGATGTTAATTGTCCAGTTAATATTGTTAATGCTAAAATTCATGCTAAAAAGGCTAAAAGGCAAAAACGAAAGAAAGTTAGAAAACAGTGGAAACCCACAGGAAGAACATTTAGTAAAATAGGCTTTTATTGGATACCTGTTGGTCATAAGACTAATCAGATAATGCCCACTAGAAAATGGATGCCTACTGGTAGAACTATTCCCTTAAGAAGTGATCACATTGTGAACAGGGCTAATACAGACACTAGTACTGCATATATTCACAATGATTCCATTGCCTCACTTTCTGATATGAATGCTTCTATTTCTGATATGGGTGTTCCAACTGTTGCTACTAACCAAATGGAACCCATTCTTGCATGGGGATCCCAATTATCCAGTTATCCATTCTTGTCTGTGTTCAACTGCAGATCGTTCAAATCGTTCTGTGGAACCTGGACTCAGGCTGTTCCAAGCATATGACTGGAGACCGGTCACGGCTCATGAACTTCGTGAGGAAATTCATCGGGACTGTTAGATTCGGAAATGATCATTTCGGTGCTATTATGGGTTATGAAGATTACGTTGTTGGTGATAGTGTCATCTCTAGAGTTTACTATATGGAAGGTTTGGGTCATAATCTGTTCTCTGTTGGTCAATTCTGTGATTCTGATCTAGAAGTAGCCTTCAGAAAACATACCTGCTTTGTTAGAGATCTTAATGGTAAGAAACTGTTAAAAGGAACTCGTGGCTCAAATCTTTACACCATCTCCATCGATGACATGATGAGGTCATCTCCAATCTGCTTGTTATCAAAGGCTTCTAAAACAAAGTCATGGTTATGGCATCGTCGTCTCAATCACCTGAACTTCGGCACCATCAATGATCTCACCAGAAAGGACTTAGTTGTAGGTTTACCTAGACTCAAGTACGAAAAGGATCATCTTTGTTCAGCATGTCAATTGGGAAAAAGCAAGAAGTATGCCCATAAACCCAAACCTACTAACTCTGTCACAGAAGTTCTTCATATGATTCATATGGATTTATGTGGACCAATGAGGGTGCAGAATATCTTTGGGAAGAAATATGTGTTAGTTGTGGTTGATGATTACTCTAGATTCACCTGGGTCAAGTTCTTAAGGACAAAGGATGAAACTCCTGATATCATCATCAAACTCATCAAACAGCTGCAGGTTCGACTTAACAAAACTGTCAGAATTATCAGAACAGACAATGGAACTGAGTTTGTCAACAAACAACTTAGTGAATTCTATGAAAGCGTTGGAATCAGCCATCAAAGAAGTGTTCCACGAACCCCTCAACAGAACGGTGTAGTTGAAAGACGAAATCGAACTCTTGTTGAAGCCACTAGAACAATGCTGATTTACTCAAAGGTTCCAATGTTTCTCTGGGCTGAAGCAATTGCCACTGCATGCTACACACAAAATCGTTCCCTGATTCACAATGTTCATGGAAAAACTCCATATGAACTTGTCCACAACAGAAAACCTAATCTCTCTTTCCTTCGTGTGTTTGGTGCATTGTGTTATCCAACTAATGAGGGTCAAGACTTAGGCAAACTTAGGGCTAAAGCTGACATTGGAGTATTTGTAGGATATGCACCAAACAAAAAGGGATACCGAATCTACAACAAAAGAACCCGAAACATCATGGAAACAATTCACGTTACGTTTGATGAGCTGACCGGTCAAATGGCTCCTGGACACTCCAGCTCAGGACCCGCACTTCAAAACAGTCCCATTGGTTCATCCCTTGTTCCAAACTCCTCTCAAGAAACTCCATATGTACCTCCATCTGAAGATGATTTAAAGAAATTGTTTGATCCTATGTTTGATGAACTGTATGATTCAATTACTAATGAGGTGTTGATCCCTACAACAGAGGATGCTCATATTCCTGTGAATGAAGTCAATCCCTCAGTCTCAATATCTTTAAGTCAAGAAGCACCTGCTGCTGATCCTTCAGTCTCATCAACAAATCATCATTCTTCAAATGTACATCATGGAAATGTTTCTGGCATCAATGATGAAGCTAATCCCTTTGCTACTCCTGAAGATGCTCCATTTGAAAACATATTTGCTCCTGAATCATCATCAGAACCATCTTCTTCAGGAGACATTGACTCTGCTACCTCAGTCCCTCAACAACTGCCACATGAACACCTCAGAAAATGAACTCACGATCATCCATTAGACAACATCATTGGAAATCCCTCTCGTCCTGTATCAACCCGGAAACAACTTTCAACCGATGCCTTATGGTGCTTCTTCAACTCCGTACTATCTAAGATCGAACCAAAAGATGTTAAAACCGCCATGAATGAAGATAGCTGGTTCAATGCCATGCATGATTTTCACACCCTCGCCGGAGGCGGAAACACGAGGTGTAACGGAAAGGAACATAAGCACAAGATAATAGAACATACCAACGTTTAGATTTAAAAGAAATAGTACAACCTTACAACACCAGTTTAGCCGACATCGGCAAATATATTACAAAGTTTAGTTCCCAAAATATGGCGTTCTATTACATAACGATTTGTGTTGACAAGTGAAAACTTCATTATGCAAGACCTGGTAGAAAAGCTTACTAATGATCACCTGAAATGCATGAGAGAAAAACGGGTCAACTATGAAAATAGTTGGTGAGTAAACATGTTTAGCAAAATAAGAAAACTCGTAAGAAATATTCAAAGCTTTCGGTCAACGAAAATAGTCCACAAAGCAAAGGCATTGTAAATCCACTCAGTTCCAAGTTCCGCCCATACAAAACTTGCAACCTGTGTATTCACAACCCATTGCACAAAATATAGCATATGAAGTAGTCAAGTATAAGCGGTCATAATAGTTCACAATATAGAACCGCGAATATAATAATTCAGGGATGCTACTGATGAAACCAAATTAAACTGGGTGCCACTACCCAAAGTTATGTTGGGTGCCTCTTCCCAAAGATATACTGGGTGCCTCTTCCCAAAGATATACTGGGTGCCTCTTCCCAAAGATACGCTCCGAACACGGGAGACTTTATAGTGATGCTCCGAACATAGGAGACTTTATAGTGATGCTCCGAACATAGGAGACTTTAGATCAAGGTCATAACATGTACGGTTCAATAAGTTCAAGTAAGGCATTATTTCATAATTAAGTTCAAGGATTTGATTCGAGTTCACAAGTTCTAGTCAAAAGAGTTCACAAAAGTAAGAATCAATTTAATTCAAGTATGGTTCATGCATTCAGCCCCAAAATATAGTAAAACGGTAAAAAGGGGATGTGATTACTCACCCGTTGCAATGATTATGATGACAAAAGTGAGTACACTGAAATGTAGCGTGATCTCGAAACTGACCTATTATGAATGATATGATATGTAATAAGTCATGATGTAATGTTTATGCATGCAATTCGTATGTTATTTATACCATTCGTGAGTTTTGAAAAATAATACTTATCGTCGAAAATACTCTTTTGACGTCTTGACCATTTTTAAATTACTTTATAAGTATTTACGTCAAAATGTCATCCTACAATAGTTTCTTAATGATTTATTGCGAAATTATAACTTTTCGTCGTAAAATAATGTCGTTGGGAATTTCATGAAAGTGACTAAAATGGCCTCGAAAAGCTAGTCGTAAAATGGTGTACGTCGAACGTTAGGAAACGAACTCAACGGTTTTGGAAAGCTTGTATCATAATCTCGAAGTTTTGGCATTTAAGTTTTTATCCTAGAGGTCTCGTTCATAAAGAAAAATATAGGTTAAGTAGGGTGATTTTGTCCAAAATGTAGTTTAAAAGTGAATTTCGGCAAAGTTTAAGCAACCGTAGTTAATTCATTACAACTCCGCTATACAAACGGTTAGTCATTTTGGAAAATATGCTTGATGATCTCACTTTTATTAGAAGACATCTCGTTACAAAAAGTTCTACGTCAACGTTAAAAATAGCCTTCAATATGGTTACTTGTTTACCGTAACACTTGTCTAATAAAAATAATATAGTTTTTTCGTAAATAATAAAGTTACGGCAATTTTGTGAAAACGTGTATATTTTAGTCGTTACAAATCCGTTTTCTACGTATTATACGTCCTTAGCTTCGTATCAAAGTATACTAATATATTTTTGATAAGTCGAAATAATTTATAACGCTTAAGACTCGTTTTTGACTCGTACAAAACAAAAATAGTTTGCTGAAATTTTCAGGATTAATATATTTCGTCGTCAAACTTGAAAAATTCATAACTTCTTCGTTATAACTCCGTTTTAATCCGTTCAAGCGGCCACGTTTTCGTTTTAAAGTATATTTTCCAAATATCTAGCCCAAAATATTATACCCACTGTCGGATTTTCCAGAATTTCAAAATAAGATCAGACCCTTTCTTAGACTTGTAAAAATTGATTTTTCTCGTACTAAACCTATTCCAATCCCTTCAAAACAACTCCGAAGCTATTCTAATCCTACCATACACCTTCTTAGGGTGTCATGGGTTCCTAAACATCATCAAGACTAATATATAACAAGGGATAAATTATAGGATGACTTATATATGTATAACTCTAAAAACAATGTAAAAATGGTATAAATATCCACAAGTCTTGCATACTTTGCTCAAAAATGATGAAATAGACATGAAATGAATATGTAAGATGAAAAATAAACATGAGATGCTTACTAGTGATATGATGAGGTGACTAGAACAAAGGATTAAACCTAAACACCCTAGGTTTTTATTTCAAAACCTTGATTAAGAGTGTAACTAGATTGTTTAGAACTTGATTTGGAAAATTTTTAATGAATCTCTTCTTGCTCCTTAGGTGACCGGTTCTTGGAGAGGAAGAAGGAGAGAAAGAAAACTTGACTATCTTGAATAATTGTTGTGAATGAAGTGAAGTGTGAAAATATGTTTGAGTATGGATCTATACATGTAAGTAAATAATTTTCACCAACCCATTAATGAGGTACCCCCCTTAGTCGGCCAAGGGGGCTTGCATCTCAATAATACATTTTTTTTTTCTTTTATAATGTATATATAAATGTGTAAGTAGTTGTATGTAAAATAATATAAGTTAGGGTAACTTGTAAATTGTATATACATTAGTGTATTTAAGGTAGTTTTAGCTAAAAGTAAACTTTAATGGATCAAAGTAAAGTATATTGAGATCATATAAATTGTAAAAATACATTTCTTGTAAAATTTGAGTGATATAATAATTATCGTGTAGTTTTTAAGAAAAGCGTCGTAAATATATAAATTTAACGATTTATATACAAAATAAATTTAAAACACTAGGTAAACTCAAAATATTATTTTTACAACTAAAAGTAAGTATAAAAAAATATGTCGGGATAATTTTTGGAAGTATCGGATTAAACGTTCAAAATAATAACTTACGCGATAACGTTTATTTAATATGAAATTTACGCGTTTAAGGTGAAATGCAAAAATCATGCATGAACTAATATGATGAATATTGAGTTTAAAAAATGACCGGAATTTGAGAATTGTGACAAAGATGAAATTCATGAGTTTGATCGACTTGATGTATGGGAGTTAGTACCTGCTCCAGACTGTGCTATGATTATAGCTCTTAAATGGATCTTCAAAGTGAAACTTGATGAGCATGGTGATGTGTTGAAGAACAAGGCTCGATTAGTTGCTAAAGGATACCGTCAAGAGGAGGGTATTGACTTTGAAGAATCTTTTGCTCCAGTTGCTCGAATCGAGGCAATCAGAATCTTTCTGGCTAATACTGCTAGTAAGAACATGGTAGTTTATCAGATGGATGTGAAGACGGCATTTCTGAACGGAGATCTTAAAGAAGTCGTCTACGTCAGCCAACCTGAAGGATTTGTGAATCAAGAGCATCCTACTCACGTTTATCGTTTGAAGAAGGCTCTTTACGGTTTAAAGCAAGCTCCAAGGGCATGGTATGATACACTGTCAAAGTTTCTTCTATCAACCGGATTCAGCAAAGGAGCAGTTGATCCGACATTGTTCACCAGGAAGTCAGGCAAACATTTAACTCATGTTCAAATTTATGTTGATGATATTATTTTTGCCTCGACAGACCCAATGGAATGTGATCGTTTTTCGAATGAAATGAGTTCAAAATTTCAAATGTCATTGATGGGACAAATGTCATTTTTCTTGGGATTACAAATTTCACAAAGTCCCGGAGGCATTTTCATAAATCAATCTAAATATGCAACAGAAATCTTAAAGAAATTTGGATTTGATTCAAGTGACCCTGTTGACACCCCCATGATTGACCGAACCAAACTAGATGAGGACCACTCAGGGATCATGATTGACCAAATGAAATATCGCAGTATGATTGGATCCCTGATGTACCTCACTGCTAGTAGACCAGACATCTTGTTCGCTGTTTGCATGTGTGCCAGATACCAGGCTAAGCCTACTAAAAAGCAACTTGAAGCAGTTAAACGGGTCTTTCGGTATCTCCAAGGAACCATTAATATGGGTCTTTGGTACCCGAAGGACACCGGTATGTCACTAACGGCCTATGCAGATGCTGATCATGCAGGATGTCAAGATACACGTCGAAGTACGTCTGGAGGTGCTCAGTTTTTGGGTGATAAGCTTGTGAGCTGGTCTTCAAAGAAGCAAATGAGTACTTCTATTTCCTCTACAGAGGCTGAATACATAGCCATGTCATCCTGTTGTGCTCAAATCTTATGGATGAGATATCAATTATCTGACTATGGCTTTGAATTCAACAAAATTCCTTTGTACTGTGATAATAAAAGTGCTATTGCTCTCTCATGCAACAACGTTCAACACTCAAGAGCAAAGCATATCGACATTCGACATCATTTCATCAGGGAACAAGTGGAAAAAGGTGTGGTGGAACTCTATTTTGTGAGGTCTGAATATCAGTTAGCAGACATCTTCACCAAAGCTCTTCCAAGAGAACGTTTTGAGTTTATTCTTCCACGTCTTGGCTTAAAAAGCCTTCAACCAGAAACACTCAAACGTCTTCAGGAGGAAGACGAGAAGTAAAGGTCTATCTTCATCTGTCTCTTGTATATATCTATTCGAAAAACAAAATAGAAAAATATAAAACTTTCAAAATCCATAAAAATTTGAAAAAAATTCGAAAAATCTTCAAAAAATATTGTCATTTTGTCATGTTTCTCTCGATTCGATAATATCTACGGTCTTGATGTTGTCATTCAAAGAATGACACGGGACTTTAGATGTTGTTCGAATTTTTATAAAAAAAAAAAAAAAAAAAAAAAAAAAAAAAAAAAAAAAAAAATTGAGAGAAAGAGAAACAATGGTTTATTGTCATTTTCAGGCAATAACCCGGTTTTAAAAGAAAGAACAGAGCCATGTTTTATCATGTTTTTCAAAATTCCATGCTCTGATTCTATAAAACATTTATCTGTTGAAAACTAAATGCTTTGAAAAATAACTCGATCTCTATTTTTGATAATCATCAGGACTTATTTGTCAAAATCTCTATCTCTCAATTAACAACCTATGTCATTGATTGAGGGGGAGAATGATTTCAATTAAATTAAAAAGTTATTTGGCATTAAATTGTTTTCAAAAGATGTACATGCATGTTTTATCAATGGAGTTTAAAGTCTTAAAATCAGATCCTTATCAGTTCAAACGCTTTCATAATCAAGTCACAATTCCCATTAAAAGCTTTCAAAATCAATTTAAATCTATAAGAGATCACAAATCTCAAATGATTTGATAATTGTGATCGGGGGAGAATGTGTGATTTAAATTGGATTTAAACTGATAATTCGGTAAATGGCTCTATAAGGATGTACATGCTGTCCTTCCCACATGTGACAAACGATTTCAAATTTTCAATGCACATGTTGAGGGGGAGCATCTATCTTTAACATATGATTTGAAACGTGATCATTTATCTCAATGTGCAGGTTCCCTCTAGTATGTGCAAAACTCCTTTCAAACCTTGAGGCACATATTGAGGGGGAGCAAAATCATGAAAACCTCATCCTTCCCCAAAAATGCTCTATCTACCTGATTCGATTTAGGAAGTGATGTTGATATCTTTTAGAAAATGGTAATCAAAGAAGTTAATTCTTTCTCTTGTCTCCGAGTGCAAAACATTTTCAAATACTTGATGCACATGTTGAGGGGGAGTTCTCGTTCTAAAAATATCAAAAACAATTTCAGGTACAAAATGCTTTGATAATATATCATAAGTATCTGAATTGATTTTCAAATGGTTTTCAATTGGTTCCATATGGCAGATGAACAATACCAAAAAGACCGACCAACTTTACTTTATGTATGGTGATATAAGGATGATAAGGTTAGGTATTGGTTCCCATGATCCGCCAGAACCGGAGGGATCTACCCAGGGACAATCCACTAGTTAGTGTAGAAGTCCTTAGGTATGATGATAAAAGGAGAAAAGTGAGATATGGGAAGAGTGCGGACTGAGACAGAGCAAGTACTGGAACAAACCCAACAAGGTTCCTGCTATGAAGTCTCGGTAAGCACTGAAGGGGTTGAAGAATTAAAAAGAATTGAATGAGAAAAGGGTGAAAACAAATAGCCCTCCATTTATTCAACCTTAGGGCAGAAACCGGGTTCACTTCATATGCTACTGATGGTAACATCGGTATTGAAGACAAGACGTCATGGACCCAGTGACGCACTGCACTTCAACTTTCCAAACCACTCAAGTTCCTCTTAAAAGGACTTGTTTCATTTTCACGGGGAACCGACATTATCTATCGACTTTCTCTTAGAGATTGTTGATATTGAAGAAGGAGACCCTCTCCCTAGTCTCCGGCACAGGATCCAAATATGCACAAATTGAGTCTAGAACCACGAGATCATCAATAAATCTCATTAGGACACTTTCAATGAAGACTCTCTGTTTCACACAATGTGGAAAGAGAGATTATATCTTGAGTCCTACGCATTATCCTTGTGGTATTGCAAGAACATCTGAGTGATGTGTATACATATTCACTATGAAGATGGAAAGCCTTCTGGAGCCAACATCAAACAAGCTCCTGGTAGGTGGCATGTGAGATCTATTATATAGATCAACCATGTGACAACTGAACAGAAAAAATGGGGCGATTCAATCTCTTGAATCAATCCTGGTTCAGGTTATGGATTGACGGATACCTTTGAAAAACCGGTCTTTGTGCTTAACAACTCTTTTCTTTAGCACATCGACCGTGTACTCATTTTTCAAACCAAAAGGTGTTTTTATGATTGATAATTGATTTTCAATAAAACCTTCGTTGTATTGCAAAAACAATTTCTATTGAGCAATACACGATTGTTTTTCAAATCTCTTTTCATCAATCAGTGGACTTAAAATTCGCTGGTTCACTCACTCCGTGTTGTCTTCTTTGAGATGTTCCGGTTTGAGAACAGCTAGAGCAGCTGCGAAACCCTGTCAAGGAAATTCTTCGGAATTATACCTGATCACAAGCAGTACTTGTACTGATCAACGGGGAACCGTGGGCCGTGTACCTCAATTCAACGAAAGTGATCAAAGACACCTTCGTGCGATTTATTGCTAACTGTTGTATGCAGGTACGTCCTATGTTTGCAGCTGATCAGAATGAAGCGGTCAATCCATAGCCGCATGCTCACTTAACACATTCATCTCAAAAGAAATCATGATTAGTGCATCAATGACTCTGATATTTTCACTCCATGCTTCTGCTACGCTGCTGCCAATATCATGATTCAACAAATGCTTCCGCTACTCTGATGAGAAGATATCATGATCCAGAATGTGAGCATGT
Organism: Chrysanthemum seticuspe; assembly: GCA_019973895.1. Lineage (NCBI taxonomy): Eukaryota > Viridiplantae > Streptophyta > Magnoliopsida > Asterales > Asteraceae > Chrysanthemum > Chrysanthemum seticuspe. The sequence continues at coordinate 259,127,855 of BPTQ01000005.1, read as the reverse complement.
CGGTCCTAAAGTCACAACATCACATAATGCCAACACCACAAAGGATGTCTCAGAGATTTTTGATAGCTGATGATCTCAAAAGCTGGCACAAATTTATTATCACGTGGATCAGTAAAAGACCTCCACTTGAAGTAACCAAACATGCAATGTGAAGAATTAATGACTACGAGCTTAGGAGCAAAAGACTACATCAAGAATGCAAGATCAATTGTTAATGTAATATCTATTTGTATTCAATGTAATTTTGGTACATGATTGAGGTGACCTCCCTTAGGGGGAGATTGTTAGGAATTAGAAATTCCAGGTATTGAAGAGTCGGTCACCTCAAGTATATGTTATCGTTAGAAAGCTCGTAGTCGTAGTTCTTTTAAGTTAAGTAGTATTTAGTTAAGTAACACCGTGGAGGACGGACGGGTCTTTACCCACTGTATGCCTGATCCACAGCCCGATGTGTGGCGATTTATGTAAGACTATAAATACTCTCTACCTCCCAAGGTAGAGAGTTGGAGCTCATAATAATATCTTTCACTTTCTCTCACTAAGTTCCCTAAACCTCTAACTTTCTCTCTCTAGAACCTCATTCATACGCCACTTTGTGTTATGGTTTGATGTGTATGTGAAAACTAATATCTTACAACTTATTACTGACGATCAAAAATAGCCTCAGGCTCACTAAAATTACAAAGTGCCGCAAGGTCTAACCTCACTGATACGAATCATGTAAACATAACGGATGAAAATCGGAATATCTCAGAGAAATATAAAATTGGATGCAAGGTTGATGTAACATAAAAGAGTCAAACCATAAAACTCCATCATTCAAGCTAAGCTTAAAAAAATGGAAGAAAACACCACTGGTCAAAATCACATAAAATATCAACTAACTCAAAATGCGTGACGAAGAAAATCAGAATAACACAAATCGCGCCCAGTAACATGAAGAATATGAATCTTCTCAGCATCTCAACGGTTGGACTGTTGACCACAATATGCCCGAATCTTGGTAGTAGTTTCTCAGCACGTCTAACGTATGCCGGTCATAGTTCCTCTGCTCATACGCCTTCCACGTGCCCACCAATTGAATCCTGTCCCCATCCTTGCTCCTCCTGTTGTTCTGTCCAACTCTCTCCAGTAGCATCTTTATGTTCCAGCGGCGTCGCGATGAACGAATGCGGCTTCTGCTTTACGATCCCCTCAAATTCAGCATTTGTTGCAGCAACTCAAGGTCGGCACCACCATCTTCGACTCTACGAGTAGTTTCCATCTAAACGATCGACAAGCGAATGCGCGAAGACAAAATAGACAAAATCAAATGTGAAAAGAAGAAGGTCAAATCAGCGAAGACAAAAGAATACCGACATCAAATCTGAATGAAAAATCCAAAGAACCGGAAAAGATCGAAACAGACGGAAGCCTAATGTCTACCCAAGTCCTCACTGGTCAATCCTAAGGTCAACAAGATGAAACCTCATCTCTGATACCATAATTGTAACACCCCAACCCGATACGGGTCAGAATGCCACATTATGGTGTCATACAAAGCATACAGTAACGCAAGCGGAAGTCTTATCATACAAATAAAATAAAGTCATGAACATCATAACTCCAAAATGATAAATACAACCACACAACAAAAATAGAAATACAAAAGAAATACAAATAAGGTAGGTCTTCTAAGTCCCAACTCTCACTCTTGCCCATAGCCCTGCTAAAACCTGCCGCCACAGAAAAAGAAAAGGCGACTGAGCTTACAAAGCTCAGTGAACAGATATGACAGAAATCAAAAGCTAAATATAACAAAGGTACAAAATGAATAAAAAAAATGACAATGAAATCTTAACGAATGAACCAAATGGAATGAGTCAATGAGAAACCTGTAGAAAACATCAAAACATATATCCACCAAGAACATAATCAAAGAAACCTCATAGCAAATAGTACATCCACGAATACATACAAGCACATACAAATATTCAAGCATTCAAAGAACTACATAAAAGATGAAAGGCAGCATCATAATTAAACATGTAACCAAATATTGTGATAGCATATCAAGCAGCAGAATGACTAATACATGTTATGGCAAAACAAGCAAGACAACAAATCAATTACATATAACTAAACTATACTCTTTAAGCAGACAAGAAACAACATAATATAGCTCAAGTATGAAATTTTCTCCAGATAGATAAATAACAACGACAAGTTGTACAGTCATCATACCAAGTAGCATCATCAGTAGTAATACGAAGCAAAATTATTGCATGGCAACTAAACAGTTCAATAGGTACACACATAAGTCAACTCAATTTATATCAGCAAGGAATCATGGAAATGAATGCAAGCATGGCAAATAATTATTTCGGTAGATATTAATTATTATGCTGAAACAACTACTAAGCAACCGGAAATACAAACAGGAGTATGATCATGGCAATGGATACGTCAGGTAATCACTTATTAGCATGGAAGATAGATAAATCAAGAAATCATACATCAACCTAGTAACAGCAGAATTTCATATTCATGTCATCGCACCAAAACAAAGGAAGTGATAATTGATAGCATAAGTTTGGTAACCACATAAAATGAAAGCATAGTAAAATCAAATAACTATAACCCCACATAGTCATTGGATGGACTAGATCAGGATTCTGGATGAACGAAAGGTCAAACAAATAACTGAATGAATGCATACGTATCAGTGAACAAAAGATAACAAATCAAAGTGAACGAGAGATCATAAACAATAAAGGATCAGGTTATGAAGAGAACATAATGAAGTACCAAAACAAAAGGTGTTCAACATGCCACATGAAGAACACAACGAACATACGAATACATAATCCAATGAAGTATAATGAATCACAAATGAAAGATGCCCACGAGCAAATAATCCTATGCGTCCAGCATGCCACATGAAGGACACTACTTACAAAAGGGTCTAGGGAAGGGAGACCTCACAAGTACCAAAGTGCGAGAGGGGGTGCAAGGCACGCACAACCCAAACGCCAAATCCATACAAATCATATCGTATCAAATCATATCAAATCATAAGCCTAGGATGCATCCATACGCCCCCCGTACATAAGGCATTATGTACCCCGTTAGCTAGACAGGTATACATATGCAAATAAGGCGCCACAAATCACAAATCATATCAAATCATATCGAATCATAATGGGGACGCCGGGGACTAATCACACCGCCCCAGATAGTGTCATGCCATTGGTGCCATCAATGACATGGTCATGGTACCTCCATGACTAGTTGGCTCGTAACAAAAGGGCAGAACGTACAAATCATAATCATATCGAATCATAAGCGTACAAATCATAGCAACTGAATCATATCATAACATATCATACCGAAGTCAAAATGGAACGAATCATAGCATACGAATCAATTCAGAAAGCAAACAAAGGATCATCATAGGGGAATCATAGCAAAGGATCATATCAAGGATTAGGACGTACAAAAGTATCCCTACTGAAAAGGGAAAGAATATATGTACCTCAAACCGTAAGCAAACACCAAAATGTATAAGTAACCAAGGCTACTTCTTCCTCCGCGGATCTACACGAATAATGATCGTTCGCGTTTTAGAAAACATCTCATATTCATAATTATTCATATTTAGGGTTTCCTTCCATTTTTAGAAGCTTTCCAAATTTATCAACTTTCCATATTTAGTAACTTTACATATTTGATAAAATAGCTTTAAGGTTCATATCATTAATTAGTCAATTTAGAGTTAAGAATAATAACTTATTATAATTTAGGGTCTAAAGTGTAACTTGTTAAAGTTTAGGGTTTATTGCGAGAATTAACTAAAAATTAAACACTCTATAATATTACTATTATAGTCTAAGATGTAAAGTGTCAATTCAGGATAAATCAAGGTTTGCATGTGACCATTCTTAAAGATAAGGGTTTAACATGAAAATATTAAATTTTAAACATGTATTCCTAACCAAACTATACGAGTACAGTAAACTATTTTACTTGTTTTTCATATCTCGACATGCCGACTTGGAGCTTGCTCGCGGTTCAAACGGCTTACCGACACAACTAGATAAAGACGTATAATGATTAACCCCCGACTCTATTTCCCCGAAACACTTTGAACACACCGTACAACTCACTTGATAATTCCGTGAACACCCTCGAAAACATGCATGCACACCCGAATATACATATGCAAATTCATCTCGACACACTTTCACATTGGATCACGGCTCATAAAACTTGACTCGTCTCCCCCGACCCCTTTTCAAAATACTAAACGACTCGCCCTTTTACCCCGCGATCACCCTCAATTCGTCCAATAAAGCTATGCGTACAAATACTACCATTCACTTCCTTTATACATGCGTATATATATAAGCTTCTTATTTGACCAAGATTTCTATCACAGACCCATGCATACTACCACAATGACCATGCACATATCACACTTCCATACATGCTCGAACTGATTTCACATCTAGTACATGTTTCTTATAGGTTTATATCATATTTAGCATACATGTTCTAGCCTTTATCAAATCATATTCATGACACACACAAACTTAAATCTTTCTCAACATGCATGCAATCACACGCCCACTTTGATTCAATTTTTCAACATGTTATGGACAATTAATTTAGGTCCTACAGTTCTTTAGGTATTTTACATGTACAATATATGAACCATTTAGAAGCACAACAATATACTAGTTCACCTTACATGTTTTACGTTTAGAATATAAATCATATATGAGTGTGTCGACTAGTTAGAAAACGAGGATGTGAGGTACCTATGGACGATGCTAGTAACGAACGAGGATACAAAGAGCCACCACCTAAACCTCACTTCGAATATAACCACACTCACGACTACGTCAACGTCACCCCAACTATCACCAACGCCTGTTTACCCACGAACCTGATCACTCCCTTAGCTAGACCTCCTTCGCACATTCTTCTTCCTCAAGGGAAAAGTGTTGTCGTTACTTATGTTACTATTAGGTTTTGGTTTGTGAATGATAACTGGTTGTTTAAAAAGAGTAAATAAGGGGAAGTGAGGCTGCAAATATGGCCGAGTATAGGGGAAGTGGGATGACTATTTCATATTCAAATTTCAAATACTTTTGGCCTTTAAAAATGTGTACACGCCTAAAATCAAATTGGCTAAGGATATACTTAATATGTGATTTTTAAGTTTATGTCATTTTATTTTATGGCTTACGTTTGGGATTTTCTTATTTTTTATTTTTTTATTCTTATAGTTCCATATATATATATATATATATATATATATATATATATATATATATATATTGTATCAAATCGACCAAAGTCTTCAATTATAGACTCGTATGTCATAGTTTGCTTCATAACTCATGGTTCACTTTAGGTTAATCTCGTATTCAGAAGTTCAAAAGTCATTCGGATTTCGGGTTATTATATATTTGAACTAAGGGTTTAGTGTGATAACAATAATGCACTAAAAGTGAGTGCATACAAGGTAGGCTAAGGCGATTTGGGTGTACATTTGGGGGTGGATTGTAAACAATGGTATTCATTTATATTCTGGAAAACCGAAACATCACGAGAACCGCGAAAAGGATAGGCTCTGAGGGGTTAACTAGGGGTATCATGTACTAAAGATGAGTACAACGCAAGGGTGTGGGGGAATTACTCAACCGATGTGGAAGAAGTAATTATATTACAGGTATCAAACAAGGGTTATCCTAATGCCTCTTATCATTTAGTTATTCCTAACTACACAAGTGTAGTCTTACTAGCGATCTCGGAATGCATCACAAAACAAGTTCTAGAATCTATTATACTACTGGTTCACACTCTAAGCATTAAAGATGAATGCTTTAATTCCTAAAATTCTAAGGGCGATCCTCACATTTTGGGTGGAATTTAAGTGGTAAAGGGTTTTTGTGCTAGTCATATAATTTCCTATCCATGAGATGTTTTATTAACACTAATGGCCCACTCCTACATGTCATGAAAAAAAATTAAATTTGGTGCCAAAATTACCCTACCCGATATTTCTCATGGTTTATTACACAAATGCAATTGGACAAAGCAAATAATCAAGGATAAGCATAGTTTCAAAGTTCCAGTTTTATTTTCCCTCCCTACACTTAAACTGAACATTGTCCCCAATATTCCCCGAAAGTATCAAAGTTATGATAATGGAAGGTAATAAAAGATGAAAGAAACTAATACTCCCCTGATTAGCTCGGTAGGATCCGGTTAAAGTGTTGGTTACATCTTTCTTCAAGAAGAACGTTTGCGTTAAAAGCTCCTTCTCATCTTATGTATTTTCTTCTTGGTAAATTAAACTTGCACACTTGAAGAAAACAAACGAAACCTTCGCGTAAAATCGGTGGTAACAATATATATAAGACTCTACTAAACTAGGATATAATGCTTGTGGAATGGATGTTTACATATTTTCTAGAAAATTAAGACCTGGAAAATTCCAAAAATTTATAAGTAGCTTAGAAAACGAGAAAAAATAATAAGCTGTTTCTGCTCCTCCTGACGCCATCAGGTTGCGATCCTAACGCCGTCAGGTTATCCTGACAGAAACTGGTCTGCGATTTTCTGGAAAATTTACATCTTTAGAATCTGGAAAAATTTCCTGCAAAACATCCATTATGACTCGATACAAGCATTTGACTCGAACAAACACACATGTATATCTTTTAATTAATTGTAATTCTCATGTTTACGTTTCTTTTGAAAACGTGTGTAATCCTCCCTACACTTATCCCTTATGTAAAATACATTTATATGTAATTAAGACGAGGTTAAAGACAAAATAAAGCATTTTTACAAATTTAAACATGAGAATAAACAATCAATAAAAGATACACGACACACAAACAAGCAAACAATTAAGCATGGTTTGCCTCCCACGAAGCGCTTGTTTTTGTTCGATTCACGAGCTTGACTCTACCCTTATTTAACGGATAAAGGGGAAGTTTTTCCTATACTTAAGCTTAAGTGCGGGTGATATTAGCGATACACACCCTTAGGGTGGAAATTTGCTACGTGAGGAGAGGGTGATGGGTGATTTATATGCTCAAAAGAGTGTGCTCCATTCATTATAACCTTACCTAATTCTATTGGTGTAGCGGGTGAATCAAATCTCTCTCCTAAAAATAGATCATCTTCTATCAACTTCAAAAGATTCTTAGTTAAGGATCCATCTTGACCTAATAAACCCGGTTTAAACCCATAATGTTTCTTGTTATCAACCATGAATGGGTGATATAAGTGTGTAAGGTCATGGGTTACTCCTATATTAGTTTCCACTCTACATGTCCTAGATTCTACTACCTTTATCAAGCAACTACCCGGACTATTTATTTTGATGGGTGGATTGGGGCCTAATTAAATTCCTAGATTCACATCTAAAGACGGAAAATTGGGTAAGGTTTTTGGTTGAGGCTCCGGTTCATCAAAATTAGGAACTTCCCTAAGACTAAGAGAGAGGTCATGACAACAAGCATCTAAACCTACATTCTCTGGTGGCATTTGGTCCAAAGGTTCTATATCAATCGGGGTTCCTATAGTCTCTTCTACTTCTTTCGGGTAAGTTATAGGCGATGTGTGTTCCTCAAGTGATGGTAGGGCTTGTGGGCTTGGAGTTTCCACCTCATTCTCCATTATATCTAGATCTCCTAAATGTTCATCATGTGTTTTAGTATGATCTAACCCAAATACACTCTTAAGTATCTCAAATCCTTCTTTAGCCATTTCAAATTCTTGGTTCGATTCATTAGAATCAGTCTAAAAATTTTGATTACTATGTTCTATTTGCCTAAAGGATTCCTCATGCGTGTCATATGTTTTGAAATCTATCCCACACATGCAAATAGGTGGTCCAACTCTAACCATCTCACAATCTTGTTTGGATTTTGGTTCCATGTTACCTGAGGTTGGATAAATCCTCCTTATCCATTTCCTCAAGTTGTGACAACTGATGGTTTATGCTTAGGAGGCTTTTCTCAAAATTTTTCTAGAGGGTCTCACTAAAAGGAGTTGATTCTAACAATGATTGTTGAATAGAAGCCACACAAGCACAAAATTTATCAAATCCATCCAACCTTACACCCGTCTCCTTTTGGATATCTCTAAGATCACTCACAAATTCATTAGAACAATAAAAAGCAATCCAATCTGCGAAATTCAATTGTCCCTCATTTGTTAATGATTCAAATGCAACTTCACTTGCCATAGCGACAAATGAAAAGGGTTTTACGAACACAAGCACAAAGAAGGGGGGATACACTACAAGGAAGCTAAAAATGAGAAAAAAGCTTACTTGATAGGAATCAAGCAAGGAAACCTAAACGAGGTGGACTCCTAACTAGATATTCTATTCCTCGGCAGCGGTGCTGAAAACTTGATACGCTTACACAACGCGTTCGGGGTCAAAGGAACTTCCTTTTCGTCGAGCAAGTTTTTCAAAACCCTAGGCAGTGAACCTAATCGTTGTAGTGTAGTATTAGGATAAGCCACGGGAATTGATATCATTCTCTAGGGGAATAGGAATGCTAGTGAGAAGTTACTACGCTAAGGTTGGGGTTGAGGAAGATTATTTTTTATCTTTTTATGTTTTTTAGGAAATGGAAAGGTACGAATCTCGGGGTTTGGATTTGGGGGTTGTTATTTCTACCGATTACTTCTACTATCTAATTATCTAAGCTAAGGTGATGTTAGTCTATGTCTATTGTTGTGTGCTCGTATGATGATTAAAAATGTATTTGCTTAGGCTTTGTTACTCCCTAGTTATCTCCTATTGGTGGTTGAATTGTCACATCCTTATTCTTAATCGCGTTGTGTCTCTAAGGTTATAGGGTATGCGTTTATCCCTAACTCTTTGAAGCTACCAAAGGTTAATGACTACAAAATCTCTAGGATTTATAAACTTTAACTCTAAGGTATTCTTTGGATGTATAGCCTACAATTACTCTAGGTGATTATAAACTAAGGTTCAACAAAGATTAATCAAGCACTAACAACACAACGAATGACCTATCGCAATACTAGGTCAATCACAACTAAGATAAGAGACAACCAATCAATATTCAATAACTAGGTTTCATATTACCTAAGCAAACACACAAGTAAATTAGCCGGACATGGGGAACATGCAAGCATACACACAATCAATTGAAGACATAATTGAATTAATGAAGTAAAACATTTATCTTGATGTAAGATAGGGTATGGAACCCTAAAATACTGTACAAGACAGCCTTGGTTCGGTTTAGGTTTTTACTCCACAAAACTACACACTGAAAACTAAAAAATTCGGTTTCTATATATAAGGTTACAACTGCGACGGCGTCACCCTTTAGTTTGTGACGCCGTCGGGTCGCCGTCATTAGGGTTTCGTCTTGGCCACGTTATCATTGTAACGGCGTCACCTTATGTCCGTGACGCCGTCGCCTTGAGTCTCTGACGCCGTCTGGATCAAATCTAGGCCGTCTGAGCTACGACGCCCTACTCTTTTAAAACCTGATGCTGTCACTTGTAAATAAGCAATTTGGATACTTAGTCGTCACAAAACTTGTTCTGGCGGTGTCACAAGTATAACCTGATGCCGTCCCCTTCAGTTTCAGCAGCTTGAGTGTCTCGATTCTTGAATTTGGCCATTTTCTTCGTATATTCGCGCATTTTCGTCCGAATAAGTGTCATTCCAGCAATTTGCCTTCAAGATACCTAAAAAGTGAAAAGGAACGATATTAAGTAATAACGGATACAAAAGTGATCAAATAAGGGCTTAAACGACCCCTCAAAAAGGTACATTTTAAAACCTTATCATTCATTCACTTTATTTATTTAATAAGTTATGCTTATTGTTAATTAATCGTGTTATCCAAGACAAAACATAAGTAACAAGATATATCTTCGTCTTTGGTTTGTTAAGGTTTGTTTATTTTCGTTTAATAAAAGGGGAAAAACATAATATGTATCGTTTTCCCCGTAACACGGTACTGGTATCAGAATCCTATTTGGTAGATACACACTTATACATTTGGGAAAAATACGGTACCACCAATTCGGTACGAAATTTGTACCGAGCTCATCCCTATCACGATTTTCTATCATGCGGAACAAGGTAGTTTCTATTTGATATTATTTTATTGGGCATCGTTTTGAATTCTTGCCTAAAGCTATACGGTTACTCTAATGCAAATTTTATCTTTTAAAATATGTAAATCTCCGATCCTGTTAAACTAGAGGTAATGATCACCATATCTACCACCTTCATGTTATCGTCACATCACTATTCAGTGCATAAACAAATCCAACACCAAACAAATTTAGTAGTGACACCAAACCAAACATATTAAAATGCATCACTTCATATAAATATACCCTACAATATACCCCACAAACACATAAAAATATGCATCAATTAGGTGGTTTGCAACACATAACCAAAGGCAAAAAGCCCTCACCACGCGCGATTGGGAGGTGTAAAGGGGTTGACGCTTAATGGTGGTCTACCACCTCCCATTACACTTAGTATTTAGGGTGTGTTTGGTTTGTTGCTATGAATCACAATGTCTATGGGTGTTGATATAGGGTGAAATGGTAATAGAGAGTATAATGAAACCACCCACACATATAAGATATGGGGAACCTTCACATTTGAGTCAATCCATTGTGGTGGGCCCCATAACCAACCAAACAACATTAATGATTTTCAAAGTCATAGACTCATACCCATACACCCCAACCAAACAGACCCTTAGATTAGAGTAATCATCACATTTCTATTTTGAAGATTCTCATGTTTATCGCCTATTTTTTATACATCTTTTGCAAACACGCACACTCACGTAGGCTATGTTTAGCGAGGATTTATGAGGGGCTTATTGGAGCTTGGGCTTTTAAAATAAGTCGGCTAATAAAATAATTCTCGTTTGTCACACAGTTTTATTGAGGCTTATGTCTTATAAAATACATTGTATGCCTCCATAAGCCCAAACTCATAAAATGGGGCTTGTAGGGCTTATGGCTAGTTACATTACTTAAATACCTTTAAAAATATAAAGAATTATTACGTAAAAGCTGTAAATATATGTGAATTTAATTTGATTGTATTTTTATGTGATTTTATATTAATAAGCTTCAACTCCAATTAATTGGCCAAACAACATTATAAAAATATAAGTTTCAACTTTCGGCTTATAATAAAAGCCCCAGCCCCAACTCTAGCCCCAACCCCAGGTCATTGCGCCAAACATAGTCATAATGTTTGTTATTTGACGTGTGGGATTTGGCATTATTCCCAAACTTGTGGTTGTTCTCAGAAGACGTAGATGAAAATCCCGAGCCCTTTTCATTCGAACAAGTAGGTTGATTAGGAGATCTCATCATGATGTTATATCGAGTAGTATGCAAAAGCAAGCAAAAAAGAAGCAAGTACAAATTTGGCAACAATACTGTGGCAGGCAAAAGAAAGAGTCGAGCTTTAGGTTAGGTTTTTTTTACTAGATGATCTTTAAGTTGTGATACCATCACTACAAGAAAAAAGGGCTTTAGTTACGAGTGGAAAATCGTCACTAATAGTGGAAAATTCGTCACTAAACCAACTTAGTCACAAAAATCAAAGTCGTCACTTGTCGTCACTATAGCTCCGTCACTAAGTAAATAGTGACGAAATTGGAATTTGACACTAAATTTAGTGACAAGCTAAAGTCGTCACTTATGGGTGTGTGACAACCCATTTCGTCACTTAATTTCATCACTAAAGTGGCTAAAGTCGTCACTATTTGCTAGAATTAGTGACGAAAGAAAAGCGTCATTTTTTTGGTGAACTTAACGTCCAATAGTGACGAAATACTTCGTCACTTTCCAAAATCCTATATCCCGATAATGCGCTACCTACAATTATAAATATGGGTATTTACAGACTGAAAATGCAAAGACATTTGTTTAGTCAACAATAAGAAATTACTTGATCTGTAACAAAGCCAAAACATCATTTATGTCCAATATTTATTCGATTTGTAGCATATATACTTCCAACAAGAAAGTTACAAAGAGATAATCAAGATTCTGTAAGAGAATCCTCAAGTGGTAAACTGTTAGTACAAGTATATCATGCATTTAAACATCATCTTGCATTATTATCCACCTTCGAATCTTCAACTAAAAATCATCTCGAGCCTCAGCGTAATCTTCATAATCCTCAGTCCCCTGCATAAAAAATAATAATTTCAAAGCACATCAGTTACATTATAGAAATCTCTAAGAGAAACCATTGCATCGTCTTAGTTCAAGCAACTTTGATGGTCTTACGACCAGTTCATAGCCCATCTGAGAATTCCTTCAAAACAAGACAATCACGTAGCTCCCACAGCAAGGGATTTTCAAAGGAAGGCCACTACAATGCAAACACAGAGGTACACTAATCTGTATCCTACCATCTTTCTGGTCTTAGCATATAAATTGCTATAAGATTACTGATTTGCTAATCATAATCTGTATGTATATCAATTTTTTTCCCATAACCCTTCCCCGAACCTTCCAGTAACTCAACTTTCATAGCGCCATTGAGGCTAAATGTAGGAAGTTTAAATGTGGTATTTATGTCCTATTTTTTCAAGCATTTTCTCATACTAATTCTGGATTTTTTGTCTAAGCTGCAAGTCAAAACTTGTTTAAGCCTAACCCAAAATACATATATCTAATATCTGCCATTTGATCATTAGAGAGACATACATAAAAGGTACGGCAGGAGTAAGCACAAGCTTACTTGGTTGCCCGTGCAATTATATTGCTTATTGAATTTGCTTCTTCTTTGGCTACCTCCACCAAAGAATCCTGCAAAACACAAAATACACCAAAAATTCAGTCAGCTGTGAGTCCAGGACAGACATACTCACATACTGATAAGGTTTTAAAATGTACCTTTTTGAGGGGTCGTTTAAGCCCTTATTTGATCACTTTTGTATCCGTTATTTCTTAATATCGTTCCTTTTCACTTTTTAGGTCTCTTGAAGGCAAACTGCTGTAATGGCACTTATTTGGACGAAAAGGCGCGGATATATGAAGAAAATGGCCAAAGTCAAGAATCGAGACACTCAAGCTGCTAAATTACAAGGGGACGGCGTCACTGCTTATCTGCGACGCCGTCGGAGGATTTTTGTGACGATACAGAAGCCAAAAACCCTATTTTCAAGTGACGACGTCGGGCTTTAAAAGAGTAGGCCGTTGCTACTCAGACGGCCTAGATTCAATCCAGACGGCGTCAGAAGCTAAAGAGGACGGCGTCACAAGCATAAGGTGACGCCGTCGCAAGATTAACTTGGCCAAGACGAAACCCTAATGACGGCGACACGACGGCGTCACAAATCATAAGGTGACGCCGTCGCACATGTAATCTTATATATAGAATCCGAATTTTCCAGTTTTAGAGAGTAGTCTTTTGGGTAAACTTTTGGAGTAAAACCTAAACCGAACCAAGGTCGTATTTTAGGGTTTTAAACCCTATCTTACACCAAGATAAGTTGTTTACTTCATTAATTTAATTATGTTTTCAATTATTTGTGTGTATGCTTGCATGTTCTCTATGTCCGGCTAATTTACTTGTGTGTTTGCTTAGGGAATATGAAACTTAGTTATTGAATATTGATTGGTTGTTTCTTATCTTAGTTGATTAATGATCTAGTAATGCGATAGGTCATTCGTTGTGTACTTAATGCTTGATTAATCTTTGTGAACCTTAGGTTATAGCACTTTGAGTTGTTGTAAGCTAAACTATCCAAAGAGGCCTTAGAGTTAGAGTTTATCATCCCTAGTGGGTTTTCTAGACGAGACCCTTTGGTAACTTCAAAGAGTAGGGAGAAACGCATACCCTACAACTTTAGACACACAACGCAACTAGGAATAAGGACGTGACAATTCAACCACCAATAGGAGATAATTAAGGAGTAGTAAAACCTAAGTAAACACATCTTTAAACTATCATACGAGCACACAATAATTAGACATAGACTACCACCACCTTAGTTTAGATAATTAGATAATAGTAGAGTAATCGGTAGAAATACCAAACCCCCAAATCCAAACCCCGAGATTCGTACTTTTCCTTTTCTAAAAAATATAAAAAGATAAAAAATAATCTTCCTCAACCCCAACCTTAGCGTAGTAACTTCTCACTAGCATTCCTATTCCCCTAGAGAACGATATCAATTCCCGTGGCTTACCCTAATACTACACTACAAAGATTAGGTTCACTGCCTAGGGTGTTGAAAAACTTGCTCGACGAAAAGGAAGTTCCTTTGACCCCGAACGCGCTGTGTAAGCGTATCAAGTTTTTGGCGCCGCTGCCGGGGAATAGAATAGCTAGTTAGTAGTCCACCTCGTTTAGGTTTCTTTGCTTGATTCCTATCAAGTAAACTTTTTTCTCATTTTTAGCTTCCTTTTAGTCTATCCCCCTTCTTCGTGACCTTTGTTCGTAACCCCATCACTTTTCATCATGGAAGGTGAAAACCCCCCTCAAATCATTGTTCCGCCAAGAGACCGTACTCTTGGTGAATACTCGAGACCTAGCCACCTAGGCTATAGGAACACCATTGAGCTTCCCGACCAAGCCCAAATTACGGCCCTGCGATCCGACACCATCCGGTTGGTGCAAAATGGATGTGCATTCCATGGACTTCGTTCCGAAGATCCAAATCAGCATCTGAGGGATTTCCTCAAAATTGTCGATTCCATCGATCTTGATGCTAATACTCGGGAGACCACGCGTCTGCGTCTCTTCCAATTCTCTCTACGGGACCAAGCTAGTAATTGGCTTGAGCGAATTCCCGTCGGCTCCATCTCAAGTTGGGATGATCTCACCACTCGTTTCCTTGCTCAATTTTTCCCACCGGGGAGAACCACAAAACTTAGGAATGACATCTTGATGTTCCAACAACGTCAAGGTGAATCTCTCTACGAAGCATGGATTCGATTCAAGGACTTACTTCATAAAGTCCCTCATCACGGCATTGATCTTTGGCTCCAAGTCCAAATCTTTTATGATCATGTCAACTTCCCCACTAAGCGATCCATTGACCAAGCGGCCGGTGGAAAACTTAGTGATCTCACCGCGGAAGAGTCATGGGGTATAATAGAGGACCTTGCTCTCTATGACAACGAAAGTTGGAATGACCCCCGTGAGTTGCCCAAAACCGTTAAGGCAATCTCTTTCCCTCCAATTGACTCACAACCTTCCGACCGTAGGATCCTTGAACTTGAAGATCAAGTAAAATTCCTTATGAGCTCTTACGAAAATCCTAAGTCTTCATGCCATGTGAACAAAGTTTCCTCCTCGTGTGAGCCGTGTAGTGATCCTCATAACACGCGCACTTACACCCGATCCCCCGAACATGCTTCCGTTGACTACGCACCCTCGCGTGTTAATGGAACGGGAGGAAGATTCCCTACAACACCCGGACCTAGGACTTTTAATGACACCCGAGAAGCATGGAAGGGCAAGCCCGACTTCTATTGGGGACAAACCAAAGAATTCACTTCTAATGATTTCTCATTACCCCTATCTCATGGCCCTAGCCAAAACATTGAAGGAATGTTGCAACAACTTGTCGCATCCCAAGAGGCCCAAATAGCTAAACTCTCGGACCGTTTCAACCAACAACAAGCCGATATGGATAGGAAGATAGACAACCTTTTGAAAGCCATAACCAATAGTGATAGGAAGGTTAGTGCTATCTCAACTCCCGAGCCTTCCGGTGTAGAGATTAAAGACCCAAGTAAGCTAGCTAAGCACGTTCAATTCGTCAAAACCATCGCCTTTGTGAAACCTAATGACGAAGACGACCATACACTTGAGAATAATGAAACAATCGAGGAAGTAGAGGAAGTAGACAATGACTATTTCAATAAGTTTCCTACGGAAGAAGAATTATCTCGCCACCCTCACTTAGTGCGTGACCTCCGTCACATGTATGTTAGGAAAAGCCCTAGGATCAAGTTTGGGAACCCTTGGAACCTCAATATACCATGTTGCATAGGACACCTTTTTGTGGCAAAGGCCTACATTGATCGCAAATCCCCAATCAACATAATGACTAGCACCTACTACAATTGGGTGATGAAGAAGCCTATCCCAACTAGGCAAGATCCAGAAAACCCTAAGGTTAGTTGCAATTTTCTTGGTAGAGTTAAGGGATTGCCCGTTTATGTAGGTAGTTTCACGTTTCCTACGGACTTCATAATTGTGGATGATATTAGCACGGCCATAGACCCTAGCTTGTCCCACGTTATTCTAGGAAAACCTTTCATAGAAAGCACCGGGATGACCTATGATCCCTCATTAGGAGTAGTGCGATTCAAGGATGAGACCGATGACATAGCTTACCAAATGCCGTTTAAGATTGAGAAGTTTTCATCACTTTCCAATGATGAAACGGAACTTAAACTGTCGGTCTATTATAGGAATGATGAGGATAGGGAAAAAGGAGTGGATTATGTTATGGCTAAGATTTTCGGATTCTATAAGAATTGCTTGAACCTAGGACCGGAATATAGGACCAATTGGGGAGAGGATGAACTCTTAGAGAAGTGCATCATGGGGCATTTCTACAACATGGAATCTCCCAATAGAGACCGTCAGAAGGAAGAAGGTGGCGGTAATGAAGTAACGTAGGAGCATGACTACGAGTCTAGCTACAAGACTCTTAAATAAAGAAAAGCGCTTCGTGGGAGGCAACCCATGCTTAATTGTTTGCTTGTTAGTGTCATATATCTTTTATTGATTGTTTATTCTCATGTTTAAATTTGTAAAAATGCTTTATTTTGTTTTTAACCTCGTCTTAATTGCATATAAAGGTATTTTACATAAAGGATAAGTGTAGGGAGGATTACACACGTTTTTATACGAAACTAGAACATGAGAATAACAATTAATTAAAAGATATATTTGTGTGTTCGTTCGAGTGAAATGCTTGTATCGAGTCATAATGGATGTTTTGCAGAAATTTTTCCAGATTCTAAAGATGTAAATTTTCCAGAATTTTTCCAGAAAATTGCAGACCAGTTTTTGTCAGGATAACCTGACGGCGTCAGGATTGCAACCTGACGGCGTCAGGAAGGAGTAAAAACATCTGATTACTTTTTCTCGTTTTCTGAGCTTCTTATAAATTTTTGGAATTTTCCAGGTCTTAATTTTCTTAGAAATTCTGTAAACATCCATTCCACAAGCATTATATCCTAGTTTAAATCGAGTCTTATATATTATTACCGCCGATTTTACGCGAAGGTTTCGTTTGTTTTCTTCAAGTGTGCAGGTTTTGTTTATCAAGAAGAAGATACATAAAGTTGGAAGGAGCTTTTCACGCATACATTCTTCTTGGAAAGGATTTAACCACTACTTCACACACGGATCCTACCGAGCTAATCAGGGGAGTATTAGTTTCTTTCGTTTTCGATTACCTTCTTTTATCATAACGTTGATACTTTCGGGGAACATTAGGGACAATGTTCAGTTTAAGTGTAGGGAGGGAAAATAAAACGGGAACTTTAAAACTATGCTTATCCTTGATTATTTGCTTTGTCTAATTGCATTTGCGTAATAAACCATGAGAAAATGTCGGTTAGGGTAATTTTGGCACCAAATTTAAAATTTTTCATGACATATAGGAGTGGGCCATTAGTCTTAACAAAAGCGTCTCACGGATAGGAAGTTATATGACTAGCACAAAACCCTTTACCACTTAAATTCCACCAAAAAATGTGAGGATCGCCCCTTAGATTAGTAGGAATTGAAGCATTCATCTTCAATGCTTAAAGTGTGAACCGGTAGTATATTAGATTCTAGAACTTGTTTTGTGATGCATTCCGAGACTGCTAGTGAGACTACACTTGTGTAGTTAGGAATAACTAAATGATAAGAGGCATTAGGATAACCCTTGTTTGATACCCGTAATATAATTACTTCTTCCACATCGGTTGAGTAATTCCCCCACACCTTTGCGTTGTACTCATCTTTAGTACACGATACCCCTAGTTAACCCCTCAGAGCCTATCCTTTTCGTGGTTCTCGTGATGTTTCGGTTTTCCGGAATATCAATGAAGAGCATTGTTTACACCCCACCCCCAAATGAACACCCAAATCGCCTTAGCCTACCTTGTATGCACTCACTTTTAGTGCATTATTGTTATCACCCTAAACCCTTAGTTCAATTATCTGGTTGCTTGCATGAGTTGCTAAGTCGAGTCATATCCTTTGTATATAGTTTTGGGACGATTGGGACTCATGGGAAAAGTTAAAGTTTTAAATGACTAAAAGGGAACGCCAATTCCCTTATTTGCGTAATAACGTACTCCAAGTGTTTTGATCTTTTCAAATCGGGTCATTTATTGTTAGAGTAATAAAAACTCAAGTGTAGGGATGTGCTATAAATCCCTATCATTTTGATGTTACCGTAGAGGATGGTAGAGTAAAAGTGTATAAAAAAAAAAAAAAAAAAAAAAATCGAAAAAAAAATAGAAAAAGAGAAAAAGAAAAAAAAAATAGAGTGTAAAAAAAATTAAAAATAAAATACGGGCTACCATCCTACATCTATCCTTTAAATTTATGTTTGTTTATTTCAGTTATCTAGAGTTTAGAGTGTCGAGTCTTGGCTTAGCAACGCCATTCTTCGTATGCATGTAACATAGAGATTTTTGACTTGCCACCACTAAATAGCCTATCCCACCAAACCCTTTGTTTCCCTACCCTAAGCCTAACGTTACAACCCTTTAAAGACCTCTTTGATAGTCTTTCCTAGGTGCTTACGCCAAAGCGATGGAGGTTTGATCTATTCTCAAGCCTATGGTAATCTATGTACTAGGACCGGTTAATGAGTGTTTATCTTCCATTTCCAGTTTGCTATATTTCATATACACCCGAGAGATGTGAGTATCCAAACACCCCATGTGAGGTGCTAGTATGTAATTTTCGTGCTTGTTATGACTTTTGCGGGGCTTATATGTGTTGTGGACTGTTTTAAACCAATGCTTCATGACCCCTAACTTATAAATTAATTGGCTAAAAGCACATTTGCTTGAGGACAAGCAAATACCAAGTGTAGGGATATTTGATAAGGTTTTAAAATGTACCTTTTTGAGGGGTCGTTTAAGCCCTTATTTGATCACTTTTGTATCCGTTATTGCTTAATATCGTTCCTTTTCACTTTTTAGGTCTCTTGAAGGCAAACTGCTGTAATGGCACTTATTTGGACGAAAAGGCGCGGATATATGAAGAAAATGGCCAAAGTCAAGAATCGAGACACTCAAGCTGCTAAATTACAAGGGGACGACGTCACTGCTTATCTGCGACGCCGTCGGAGGATTTTTGTGACGATACAGAAGCCAAAAACCCTATTTTCAAGCGACGACGTCGGGCTTTAAAAGAGTAGGCCGTCGCTACTCAGACGGCCTAGATTCAATCCAGACGGCGTCAGAAGCTAAAGAGGACGGCGTCACAAGCATAAGGTGACGCCGTCGCAAGATTAACTTGGCCAAGACGAAACCCTAATAACGGCGACACGACGGCGTCACAAATCATAAGGTGACGCCGTCGCACATGTAATCTTATATATAGAATCCGAATTTTTCAGTTTTAGAGAGTAGTCTTTTGGGTAAACTTTTGGAGTAAAACCTAAACCGAACCAAGGTCGTATTTTAGGTTTTAAACCCTATCTTACACCAAGATAAGTTGTTTACTTCATTAATTTAATTATGTCTACAATTATTTGTGTGTATGCTTGCATGTTCTCCATGTCCGGCTAATTTACTTGTGTGTTTGCTTAGGGAATATGAAACTTAGTTATTGAATATTGATTGGTTGTTTCTTATCTTAGTTGATTAATGATCTAGTAATGCGATAGGTCATTCGTTGTGTACTTAATGCTTGATTAATCTTTGTGAACCTTAGGTTATAGCACTTTGAGTTGTTGTAAGCTAAACTATCTAAAGAGGCCTTAGAGTTAGAGTTTATCATCCCTAGTGGGTTTTGTAGACGAGACCCTTTGGTAACTTCAAAGAGTAGGGAGAAACGCATACCCTACAACTTTAGACACACAACGAAAATAGGAATAAGGACGTGACAATTCAACCACCAATAGGAGATAATTAAGGAGTAGTAAAACCTAAGTAAACACATCTTTAAACTATCATCCGAGCACACAATAATTAGACATAGACTACCACCACCTTAGTTTAGATAATTAGATAATAGTAGAGTAATCGGTAGAAATACCAACCCCCCAAATCCAAACCCCGAGATTCGTACTTTTCCTTTTCTAAAAAATATAAAAAGATAAAAAAATAATCTTCCTCAACCCCAACCTTAGCGTAGTAACTTCTCACTAGCATTCCTATTCCCCTAGAGAACGATATCAATTCCCGTGGCTTACCCTAATACTACACTACAACGATTAGGTTCACTGCCTAGGTTGTTGAAAAACTAGCTCGACGAAAAGGAAGTTCCTTTGACCCCGAACGCGCTGTGTAAGCGTATCACATACCATCTAGGTGATTCTTACCTGTGCAACAACTAAATGAGCCACAGTCTTCTTGCTTGATTCCTGAAGTTCCCTAGCCATAATTACCTCATCCAGTATATACTAATCATAACCTCATACCATATAGTCTTTTTTGTAGTAGTGAGCCAATCTTACGTACCTTACTTCGTTCTTTCTGGGAATACTGTGAATACCATTTCGCCAGCCTCACTTTTCCTTGTCGGCTTATCAAGAGAACATAATGAATATGCACCAAGAAACATAACATTATCCACATGGTAATTGATGGAAATAAAATAAAATAAAATAAAAAAATAAAAAAAGTAATTAAAAAAAACAAAAACCAAAGAGGGATAGATAAGAAAGTAGGAGGTGAAAAGCGAAGAATTTGTAGCACCAGTAAGTAGCTATCTATATCAGCGCCAGTAAGTAGCTATCACGTAAAAATATAACGCATTTTGTGTTAACAGAAATCAATGCATTCTTTATGCATTTGATTTACATAAATCTTACCAGCCTACGGAATAGGTAAGTCCAGGGCCAAATAATGTAATGCATCCTGTTAATGAGAAATTGTCCCAGAAACTATCTCAGCATTGATGTGATCGTGGAGCTGGTCCTTATGACTACTTTCAACTAAAAATGGTTCATAAAGGAATTGCGAATAAAACAAGCACATCAGTAATGACACTACATAATAGGGATGTTTAGATGTGTGTTTCCAAAGTCATGTGATATTAAATAATGAGAACAGATAAGCAGTTCTAATAAAGAAGAATATCTTTGTTGAAACATTAAAAACTGACTATTGCAGAGCTTTAAGTTGCAATAATCAGATAGTTGGATCCAATATGCATATCCAGACACCCCTATCTGTGTATTTCATAGCTGCTCATTGGTCACTAATTCATCCTAGAGTTAAGCAGTTAATACGTTATTAACTGAACAATAAGAATATCTCAATTGGAAGCACTGACATTGATGATAAACAATAAGAAGCACTGACCAAGCAATCAAGTTGAGCACTTACGGTTTGTATCTTTCAAAGGTTGCAAAAGATTGGCACGAAGAAGTCTAGAGGAAATATTTTATAAAAACTCACAGTAGTGGATTATATGATGCGAATGAATATTATCATTATTATACCCTCCGGTAGTTCTTGTTGAGTTGAAAATCTGGAATAGACTTATCTTTTGTTGTTTGTGCCGAGAAGCGTAGAATGCAGCGGCTCTATAAGCTCCAAGTTAAGGAGACTAGTTGCATCTATGCTCACCTGATCAAATGACCCATTAAATGTCACATGCATCAAATACTGGACAGTAAGATGGGTGTTTGGGATAGCTAATTATTAAATGAGTAGCAGTAGTGATGTGGACGTACTCCAAAAGGTGAAGAACGGTGGGATTATGACGACTCCTTTATCTGCTTCCACTGAAAATATACTAGTTTCATTATGCGCCTTAACAGACCTTATATCTGCAGTTCACAATGACCAACATGCTTATTTATATTATATGGTAGTTATGCAATATATCTTTAGACTTATATGAGTTGCCCCTTTATATGACTTATTTCAGCTAACTAGTGAACTAATTAAAATATATATATACTTATCCCTATCCTTTGGTATAAAATAAGTCCGGAAGTAAGGTTTAGAACACAATACAGTAACCTCAAACGACTATCAAAAGGATTGTATAGATTAACAGAAGACAGCTATGTCTTAGAAATTGTCACATAGAAGTGCATGAACAAACATATCTACATAGATGTGAACTTTAAGCAAATTCAAGGAAAATTAAACGATAACAAAAGGATAATAACATTTATAGATAATTTCAGTAATAATATAGACAATAATAATGCAGTTGTGATAAAATGAGCCATTGAAAAACTATATAAAATAAACTTATGACGGTGAACAAACCGGCTTCTAAATTCCAAATCGATTTTATATGTGATTGTTAAATACAAAAAACAAAACACATATCCAAACCACAAATTCCTAATTGTAATGAACTCTTATAACAAGGGATTTAAACCTACTTCAAACCACAAATACCTAAACTAGTAATGCTTATCCAATTTCAACGCAAACTAGCTTGTAAACATAAATGATTAGGCTCACAGCAGGTCATAACCTAGCATACAATGTCTATCTCTTGGTTAGAACTTTCATCGAACACTTAGGCGTCAAGAGAATCATCAAACCCTTATTTTACATAGAATAATTCAGCTTAATTAGGTTAAAGTAATTCAAATCAAAATCAACAAATCATTAGAAATGTATATTCGATTAGGTTATTTGATGAACAAAAGAATACGTATATCAATCAATGAGCTTACATCGAGTTTATATTCAGCTTAATTAGGTTAAGGTGCTCGACTGCTGTGAAGCGCGACGGCGGAGCGCGATGATGAACCGTTGCGATGGCGGCAAAGGGCGGCGGCGACCGTTGACCGTTAACCGTTATGCAGGAGAGAAAAGATGAAGCGAAGGATGAATGTGTAGGAGAAAGAAAGAGTAAATGATGAACCTAAAAACTAATTCGGGTCGGGTTGGATCCACGATTTTTCTTAATAAGAGCATGCACAAAGGCAACGCCCCAACGACGTTAAACGTGAAATAACGGCGTTGAGTCCGTTATTTCCGTTGTGGTAACGGCGTTAACATGCAAAAGAGGGGGAGGCGTTGAGCAAACAACGCACGTTAAAGGGGAGAAAAAAAATTTCATTTCACCCCCCTAAACCATTTCAAATAAATTTTCACTTACACCCCCTCAACCTATTCAAATTCAAATTTAAATTATATTGGTCAATTCTGGGCGGGATAAATTCAAATTCAAATTTGAAATTTAAAAATCAAATATGAGCGAGATTTATTCAAACTCAAATCAACTCTGCCTATATATACAACTCTACCAGAGTTGTTTAGAACACACAACACACACAGGTTACACACACAACTCACACACAAAAAATGTCTCGCAAAGATTTTTTTCAGCAATTTCCAAGTCCAGAAAAGCTACCGGAAACAAGCTTTTCAGCTTCACCACAGTTTCCTCCAACAAGCGTTTCAGCTTCACTACAGTTTCCTCCAACAAGCTTTCCACCTGAACTTGAAGTTTACTCAACACCACCGAAAAATGTCTTTCCGGTGGGTTTTGAAAACATCCCGTACCTCCCAATTGTTCCAACTCCACCTGTGAACAGTCCACAGGTGGATTTTCAAAACCACCCCAGCGGGTTAAGTGAGGATTCCCTCCGGCAACTAGAACAAGATGAAGAAAACGTTAGGGAGATTATGGAAAAGCAGGCACGTGAAGAAGCTGCTCGCCGTGAGCAAGAAGCCGGGAAGCTCAGTAACTCCAAGACAACTACTTCGACATAATGGAGCGTCGGTACTATAATGGAGAGTTTAATTCTCCTTCAAGTTCTGAGGGTTGGGACTCAGATAATTCATTTTTTTAAGTTTTAGTAGTTTTATTTTCATCAGTATGCGTTGTATCTTTAATTTTTAATATAATTCGTGTTTAACGTTTAATGTACTTTGTGTTTTAATGTTAAATGTGATATGTTTTTAATAAATGAAGTGTTTGTTTTAGTTTAGGGGTTGAAATTGAAAATATGAAATGTTATTGATGTTATTGGGATGTTATTGTTGTGGGTGTTTTTTGGGGATTTTAAGGTGAAATGTTAAAGTTGATGTGGCGCTGACGTGGACGGTGTTATTGGTGTTATTGTGTTACCATTGTGCATGCTCTAAGACGTACTAATTCATG
Organism: Chrysanthemum seticuspe; assembly: GCA_019973895.1. NCBI lineage: Eukaryota > Viridiplantae > Streptophyta > Magnoliopsida > Asterales > Asteraceae > Chrysanthemum > Chrysanthemum seticuspe. Next base: position 259,103,527 of record BPTQ01000005.1, on the reverse strand, counting down.
CTAGAGTTGTGTGTCTCAAGCTTTCATTGACTAATCTTTTTTTTTATTGACCGAGTGACGAGCTATTTTCCGTCACTTCAGTTACTTACTATTGCTCGTTCAAAAAGTTAGTTAATATTGCATAAATTCTTCTCTAAAAAACACTACAAGAAAAAGTGGCTTTAGTGACCAATTATTTTGTGACCACTCATGCTTTGGTCTCTATTATCATAGTTTAGTCACCAATATAATTGTCGTCACTGCATTTTCGTCATTGCCACATAATTAGTGACTGTTACAAATTGTGGTCACTAATTTGTCACAATGACAAGTATTAGTGGCGACAAATAATGGTCACATAGTCTCTAAAACCGTAAATCTAACATTTTTGAGTGAAACAACAAGTTACCAAAAGTGGTGGTCACTGTCGAAAAAGGTATTTTAAGTTTAAAGACAAAAAGTAGTGGTCACTGGGTTTCTAAGTTAGAGACCAATGTTGGTGGTCACTGATTTATAAAATATTGAGACAAAAATCAATGGTCACATAAACCCTAACCCCTAAACTTTAACCCTAACCCCTAAATTTTAAAGACCAAATATCAGTGGTCACTAGGTTTTCAAATTAGAGACTAAAGTTGGTGGTCACTGATTTATAAAATATTGAGACAAAAAACGGTGGTCACATAAACCCTAACCCCTAAATTTTAAAGACCAAATATGAGTGGTCACTATGTTTTCAAATTAGAGACCAAAGTTGTGGTCACTGATTTATAAAATATTGAGACGAAAAACAGTGGTCACATAAACCCTAACCCCTACATTTTTTATGACCAAATACCAGTGGTCACTAGGTTTTCAAATTAGATACCAAGGTTGGTGGTCACTAATTTATAAAATATTGAGACGAAAAATAGTGGTCACAAAAACCCTAACCCCTAAACTTTAACCCTAACCCCTAAATTTTTTATGACCAAATATAGGTGGTCACTAGGTTTTCAAATTAGAGACCAAGGTTGGTGGTCACTGATTTATAAAATATTGAGACGAAAGACGGTGGACCCTAACCCCTAAACTTTAACCCTAACCCCTAAATTTTAAAGACCAAATATTAGTGGTCACTAGGTTTTCAAATTAGAGACCAAGGTTGGTGGTCACTAATTTATAAAATATTGAGACGAAAAACAGTGGTCATGTATCTTTAAATATCCGCAAGATGAATAATTAAAATGAAATATTACCAAAATTTCAAATAAAAAAAAGGTACATTTAAACTTGTTTAATTTAAAAGCCAACTGAAAAACGACAATGCATCAATGTTATATACTAAAGTTATATATCTTTTCTAATATGATATAAATACACTGATAATTTAAGACATACTGATTATTCGTAAAATTTTGTTATATTGTATACTTTTTTTCTTTTATCTAAATAACTTTGATAAAATTAAAATTGAAATTAAGTTAATAAGTAAAAATATTTACATTTAATTTAAATAAGTTAATAGGTGAAAATATTTTATAACTCTTACCTGGACTTTTTATAAAATTTTCTCACTTAAATAAAAAAACCCATCACATTTATATCATTCACCACCCATCGTCTCCCATCTCTCCCGTCGTCTCCAACAACCGCGCCACCGCCATCGTCTCCCACGCCCGCCACCGCCATCGTCTCCCACGCCTGCCACCGCCCACAACCGCGCCACCGCCATCGTCTCCCACAACTGCTATCGATTTGAGGTATTAGTTTAATCGATTTGAGGTATTAGTTTGTTCAAATTCAACTCAACCGTTAACAATCAGTTAGTTGCGTGTGCTGAATAACATCAGTTAGTTATGTGTGCTGAATAACATCAGTTAGTTGTTGTGTGTGGATTGGAAGTGTCGATCAAGTGTTTGACGAAATGCATATAAAACCTAAGCACATTTTTTAAACTTATTTTGACGAAATGCATACAAAACTATCTTCGATAATCTGCTTTATTGCAGTTGATTATCTGAATATGCTTATTTAGTATGCCTTAATAACTTTAAAATAAATCTGAACACTGCCCATGTGCTATTCGGATTAAAAGTGATAAAATTCCCAAACCCTAATTATCATCGGCACTCTTTCCGGTAACCTCCTCTTACTCTCACTCAACCACAATCACAACGGTCATAACAGTAATAATAACGGTATTAATGATGTTAATGATAATGAGGTTAAGTTTGTTAGGAATGTCGTTGGTAACGTTGAAGGAGGTGACGTGTGTTGATGTGGTTGAGGATGTGGTTTGGGTTGACGATAGTGTGGTTGTCGGGTGTGTGAGTGGTTATTATTTGTGTTCTTGTGTTACGGGTCAATGTGGGTTGATATTTGCGTTTCCGGATCAGATGAGTGTGCCGAGGTTGAAAGTGTTGAAACGAGAGTTTAAGGTTGTTATGTTGGTTGATAACGTTGGGATTATTGTTGATTGTGATGGGCAGCCGGTTGGTGGGAGTTTGGTGTTTGGTGGGTGTCCGGATGGGATTGGGGAGATGGGGTCGAGTTTGGTGGCTCTTGATGGTCATAAGATGGAGTTGTATGGTAAGAAGTCGGGCAAATGTGTTCAGAAGATTTTGCTTGCGGGAGAAGGAGCTGGTCCGCATGTCATTGCTGATGATGCGGATGGGTCGGGCAAGGTGGTGGTTGTAGCAACGTCATCCAAGGTATGTTTGCCTTTATAATTGGCTGAATTTTTGGTGTGACAGGCATGTGTAAAGCCGCGTATATTTTAAAGCTGTTATAAGATTGTTAGATGTCGAATTGACTTATTTTGTGATTCTTTGATCTGGGTAAATGTTTGCGAATGCTACTTGGATTTTGTTATCGTTTACTGATTTGGATATGTGAAGTGCTTTGATTTTGATAGCCTTTTGTTTGTTATGAAATGAGACGAATGGAATAAAAGTCAATCTGCGAGTGAAATGTTTTCTGAGAAATTTGTTTATTTATTGACATGGTTATGGTGTTTATTTATTTGGGAGTTAACTGTCGGTAAATGAATTCTAATTCTAGGTAATATCGTTGTTGGCTCGTCCTCAAAAGGACTTAGACAATGGTAGTCATTGTCTCAGGCCTTCTTGATAGTTGATACTAAATTCATAATGGGTCATCTATTTAGTGTGTTCTAGTCTATACTGCTAGGAATGGTCAATGAGAGAAGATCAGTTAATGTGCAAAGCATATCTTAATATAAGCTGGTTTCCATATATGAACTCTGAAAGCAATGTAATACCTCAAGAACTATGTTCGAAATTCAGTATCTGTCATATATGTAGTGCAATTGATGTCCATACATAAATATGCCACACTATCTCATCAGTTCATTGAGAGAAAGTGTATAATGAATTTAGTACAAGTGTGAACTACTGCCTAGTATAGGATATAAGTCTAATTTAACCATCCAGAGCTACTACTGTACTCAGTAAGTTACATTTATGCGTATTGCCCGCGATTGATCTCCACTGTTACATTTACTACCAATCAAAGTTGGTCAGAATTACCCATTTCATATTTGAGATGCACAACACCTCATATTCCACAGAGCATGAGTTATTTCCTCGTGCACTTCGGCACTTCCCTGTTCTGCCCAATTTGACACTACATTATGATCGAAATCCACCCCTTGATGACTAATAAATAGTTAAAGCGAATATGTTGTTTTTAGTAGTAGTTAGGTGACAGATCATGATATATAACCTCTACCCTTCGGTGCTTTTAGACCCTAGATATGGTCTAATCGCTTAACATAGATCATATAACAAGAATGCGCTTCAGACATTGGAACATTACATTGCACATTATTTTAGCCTTTTGTCATGATCAATAATTGTGTACAAGCCTTAGGCTGGAGAATGTAATAATAGCTACTCTCATTTCTGCTACGCCGACCAAAAATATTTTGCTTAATAGGGGCCCCAGTATGTATGTACAAACTTCTGGACATTTGTTTGCACAACTTGCAGTGGCATACAGTAAGTTTTGAGTGCTCCATCTTAATTAGGGGTGGAAACGAGCCGAGTCGAGCTCGAGCTCGTTTTGAGCCTTATACTTTGAGCTCGAGCTCGGCTCGTGAAAATTTTCACAAGCTCGAGCTCGGCTCGGGCTCGACTAATTTTATGATGTTTTGAGCTCGGCTCGTTAATTACGTAAAGCTCAAGCTCGTTTACTACTTTTAAGCTCGTTTATACGTATAGACGATATATACACGTATATAATTCTAGGGCTCGTTTAGGCTCGCGAGCCTACTCGAGCTTTCTGTACAGAGCTCGGGCTCGAGCTCGATTATTAAATGAGCCCAAAATTAGGCTCGAGCTCGGGCTCGAGCTCGTTTAAGCTCGGCACGTTCGAGCTTTTTACCGATCCGATCCCGAGCTTTTCACGAGCGGCTCGGCTCGTTTACACCCCTAATCTTAATGATTCAAGTGATTAATCTATATTTTATCCGATCTACAGATGCAACGGCTACTAATTCTCAAAAGACAAAGGGGACTGTATGTAGGTTGGAGAGTATGGCAGACATCCTGAGAATAATCTTCAAGGAAAGGGGGAATGCCCATGCCAAATATTATCGTGTAAGTTTGGACCTCCATTTTAGTATTTGGTCATATGCTTGTGTAGTTTCTTTTTTTGGCAATGAAGTCTAGAGAATGTGTCGTATGTTTTTAACTCTAAACCTATTGTTAATATCAGGTTCATGTTCAGGAAGTTGAAGTAAAATCACTTGAAAGGAAAAAAGAAACATCCCATTAGTCTAATAACTTGGACGTAACTAGGGGTTCCTCTAATGTCACATAATTCGGATCAAATACTCTTTTGTAGTTACTGCTTGTTAGTCTATTAATAAGTGAAAAGTGAACTTAGGTCATTTTATTTAAATTCGTACCTTTTTGTTAATTCTTTTCCGCTATATTACACTTACAAAAACCCGTAGAGTGTGTCATTTTAAATCTTGATTTCATCACGGTTTAATAACAGGCATATCGTGCAACAAATGAAAGTGATAGTCTGATGCATAGAACCACTCTGAAACGATGAGAGGCGATTCAGTTGGTGGAGACAGTCGTTCCACGGTTTTAGGTGCTTTGAAATCAAGATATTCTTGCTTATCTGAACCTTTGCCTCCTGCTACTGCTGGAGGACTAGATAATGATGGAAGATACTTGCACCCACTTTGGGTGTTTGGTAGTCGAGATGATGAACCACACTCCCCTCCAGCTCCTAGTAAGTTTATTTTTTCATAACTTATTCAACCACACAAGCATATATGTTTACATCTGTATATATTAGCAGGGAATTTTCCTTTATCTAGCTCTTCTTATTTAATACGAACTCCTATTTGGTTTGGGAATTTAAACTATATAGCAAGTGTAAATGCAGTTCCACATTGGAAAAAGGAACAAATAACTGGTTGCTTAGATGTTGGGTATATACACTATACTACAATGTTTTGATTGTCTTATTTTATGGGTTAATCCGCACTTATGACTTATTGGAACTCATAAAATTAAGTTGATAAGCTAAAAATAAATATAATAGTTTATTAGCTTTTTGAAACCTGAATAAGCCAATAAGCCCCCATAAAAAGCTAATCCTAACACCCCATAAAGAGTTCATCTCAGTTTAGACTTGTTGCTCTGTCTTGTTATACGATGTTTGCAGTTATAACGGGGATTTAGACCGACTGTTGTGTTATAACCCTTTATAATGTGCTTCAGCTTGATGTGTTGATAACATTTTGACATGTACTTTAGATTATAGTAAAGTTGTATGTTGAGTAGTTGACTTTGTATTCAGAAGTTTCTTGATCTCATTATTTTCATTGTTGTCAAGTAAATTGATCTCATAATTTAAATTATCTGTTTCTTTACCGTGACTAAAATATTCCTAGGTCCTATAAGCCGATGCTTGATCTGAATATTGCTATAGATCCACATATGATAAAGGATAAAATCAAGGCTGTACTTTCCAGTTTACGTTTCCATGAGCCACGTGTACTTGTTCAGTTTTGGTCACCTGTTACTGTCTGGAAACGCTGCTCACTGATGACTTTGGACCAACCTGTTGGTCTTGGTGCTGTTGATAAAGGACTTTACATGTATAGGCTGAAGTCTGAGCAACGTATGTTTGTTTTAGAGGAGGAGCGCAAAGAATATTAGGGCCACCTGCTCGTGTTTATTGCCAGAAGTTGCCAGAATGGAGTTTTGGCATTCACACCTTACCAGTCAGACAATATGTACAAGATCTGGCTGCTTGTTACAATATCCATGGATATATTATTTTGCCTGTATTTGAACCCGGAAGTGGCTGCTGTTTAGGCGTACTTGAGCTCATAACATCATCTAATTGCATTGATATTGCTTTTGAGGTTCGCGAAGTCTTGAGAGCGCTTAAGGTTGCTACCATATTCTTATAGTTTTTAACGTTGTCATACCACAATTTTATTGACTTGTTAAATTGACTCTAAATGGCAGGAAGAGAATCTGAGGTCTTCAAACATACTTGAGGAGCATAGCTTACGGTATCATCATATCCTTTTTGTGGAAGAAAGACAACGAAGGAACTTCAGGATATCCTTGGTGTCAGAGTATAAGCTAAATCTAGTTAGTTTCAATGGGTGTTTCTTCTTCTGCTTGTTCAGTCCAGACCAAAGGTTATTCAGTACCACTGCACTTAATCTCATCCCCAATTTTTTTCTTCCCTGTATGCATAAACTTATTATCTGTTTACTGGTTTTATTCATGTTACTTTGTTATTAGTACATTTGTCTGTTTACGATTATTTATTAATCGACATATGATGCTGATAAATGGTTTATCTTTCTTGCAGCTGTAAGCAACGGCTCTTTCATAGGTTAGTATCATTGTGGCAAAAGTCCTCGCCTTCTAAAGGATAGATGGTTCGGCAACTAAAAGTTCAGTTAGATGCAAGGCGAGTTGGATGCAAGGCGAGTTTTATTGCTAATAAACATGATGCTAAAAACTCGAACGTTATGTTTTTATTTTTTTTTCTTTTGTGGTTATATTTGTTTCCTTTGATTAGCGAGATACCAAAAATTATATGTTTAAAAGAATCTTATGTTATGCATTCGTAAGTAATATTTGAAATCTTTGTTCAAATTTTTTGTTTTTGATTTTTATCGTAATTATATATTTTGTGAAATTGCTAAATCGTTTTGTAATTATGTGTGAATAGGTGACCAATCTTTTTCTTTAAAAAATATATAGGTGGTGACCACCGGTTGGTCTCTAAGTTTAATACAAAGTGACCACACATATGGTCACTGATGGGTGTTAACGGTGAGTTAACAGGTCCGTTATCTTTAACAAAACAGTGACCACTTTTATGACCACCGTTATCAGTCACTATCTATCATTTCAGTGACCACCTTCATCTCTTAGTGACCAAAATTAGTGACTGAATATATCGTCACAGATATAGTGACCACTGTATTATGGTCATTGGTTAGAGACGGATTTTAATTTTTGGTCTCTAAAAAAAATAGTGACGGAGCTATTGTGACGAAAAGTGACCACCCGTGTTTTGGTCACTAAACAGCGTTAGTGACCAATTTTATGCTGATAGTGACGATATACCTTGTGTCACTAATCCAGTTTTTCTTGTAGTGAAAGTATATATTCCGTACTATATTTGTTACGATATATGTTGATTTAAAACCATTAATTTTGATTTGTCTATTATAGATACAGAAAATTTCACATACCAATAATATAAGATTAAAAAATTCTTCAATGTGATGTTTTTATTAACTAATTCGATTTTGTGACAACTATAGTTCGTCACTAATTTTGTAGGAGTGACCAAATTTAGTGACGAGTTGTTTACTCGTGACTAAAGGTTGTTTTTAGTGACGAGATTTTAAGTCGTCATAAAGTTTCCGTCATTATAGCTCATTTTTCTTTTAGTGCATATTGGAATAGGTTAAGTTCTCATATCCTTCTTTTCATTAATCCAAAAGTATAAATACAAAATAATAGTTTGAAAAATAAGCAAGCTTAATAGGCTAAAGCCTAATGTATGCTAAGGATAAAGTGCTTTGCTCACAAAAATGTGTTGTCATATTTTGATTAGTGTATTTTGATGCACTTTCTTTCTTTCTTTTTTATTAAGCCAATCACACATTGACAACACATTTTTGTGGATGTTTTTTTGTAGATGTTTTATGAATGTAGCAAGGCTCAATGATAAATATGGGCTAAAGCCACATATATGGATCGGTTAATAATTAATACAGATTGTAAAATTTTAAATTTAAAAGCTAGAAGTTTAGTTAAATATACATTAATTTAGTTAAATTGTAAAATTTTGACTTATATAGCTAGTCTAGCTAAGGTAAACTTGTAAATTTTAGTTAAATTGGCGCAATTGTTTAGTAGCATTTAGGAGCGGTGAGCGGTGAGTGTTGCGTGTTATGATTGTTAATGCTTGTTTGACAAAATAACAAGTAGCTTTATATATGTATTTTTTTTTGGCAGAATGTTCATTTTCTAACGCTCCATGAATTAGCATTTAGAAACACTAACCATTTAATTAAGAGTTCCTTAACACATTATAATTACAGCTACAACAACGTTAACAAACGTTTTTATAGAAGAAAATAGCTATTGGTCATATATACTACTGCCTACATCACTGCTAGTGCAACTTTGGCCTCAATGCTATTGCTACTTGTATCAAACATACGTGTTAACAAAAAGACTAACATTGGAACAAATTATATACGATATATACTTAAACACCAATTTAGCAAGGTTTTAAAATTGGATGGATAATCAAGTATTTGCAGTATTTACAAATACAACAAACTTAAACTTCTTATAATGAGCTAATTAGACGACTAACAATATTTAATTAGCTCATTTTATTATTGGGTTAATAACCTATTAAAGCACTATACTTGTCAAGAATAGCAGTTCTGCGTAGCGAACTAAAAAAATAACTTTTTTAGACCTTAATGTTGACATTTTTGTCTTTCTTTAAGTATTATGACAATTTTACCCTTCGAAAAATATTTAAAAAAAAAAAAAAAAAAAAAAAAAAAAAAAAAAATCGTAAAAAAAATTTAGAAATTTTTGGAAAAAAAATTCGAAAAAAAAAATCAAAAAAAAAATTTGGAAAAAAAATTTCGAAAAAAAAAGTATTTCGAAAAGTATTTAGAAAGGGTAAAATGGTCATAATATGGTCATAATATTTAAAGAAAGACAAAAATGTCAACATTAATGTCTAAAAGAGTTATTTTTTTAGTTCGCTACACAGAATTGCCATTCTTGACAAGTACAGTGCTTTAAAAGGTTATTAGCCCTTTATTATTTACACATGATGTTTATATACTATAGTATATATATGTTTTCAAGCTAAATAAAGCTAGGAAAAAAGCTAGTGGCCCAGTCATGGTCTTGCTCAAGTGGGGTAACTGCAATCGGAGAACCTATAACGTCTTGAGCCCAATCATGGTCTGTGTTGGCTGGGATGGTTTCAATCGGAGATAACGCGACATCTGTACCCCAGTCATGGTCTATCTCAGCTGGGGTGATTGCATTATGTAGGTTGTTTGTGGCTGCAGCCATGGTGCCATTGAGAACATTGGCTGGTTCGATAGGTGCAGTTTGTTGGAGCTCTGACCAGCCCAGCAAATCATTTTCCATCATGTTAAAGTCTTCAAACACACGAGCTTGTGAATCCACTCCCATATCTAAATTCATATATACATGATCGTTAATAAATGAATGATTCACAAGCACTACGTACACTTACAAATTTGTAATGTTTATAGCAAGTGTGAAGAAATATGTTGCGACAGTTAGCTTTAAAATACTCACACCTAATTATCCACACATTTTGAAGATTGGAGATTAGCCACTTAAAAGACATGTAAATAAGGTTACAATATCTTTATGAACCATAAGTATAGTATAAGTATGACACAAATGTATTATAATAAAGTTACATAGTTATTGTAGTAAAATACTTGTTTGGAACAAGAAACTTACCTGTTGAGTACTGCAATGAATAAGTTGATTCCATAGGTGTCTTGTCGACGCCAATTGGTGCAAAATTCGTTTGCACATTCACATTATTGAAAGTGTTGTGCATTATGGCAATGGTATCATCGTCATGCACGATTCTTCCTTCACATTGATCATCTTTAAACTGATGGTTTTCCTTAGAGCTAAACAAAGCTCTAGATTGTCTCAAAATATCTCCCAACGTTCCATTGTTTCTCTGTAAGAAAAATTCTGGATCCATGCTTTGGTTGTCATTGCCATTTGGTGGCACAATGATGTGATCACTCTTTGATGCAATTGTTTGAAAGGATGAATGGATTGAAGGGATCTCTAACTCAAAGTTTTCAGAAAAGAAAGCGTCATCCATTTTAGGAAAGGGAGTCTTCTCAAATAGTGTGACCGGGTTTTGATCAATGGGAGTTATATAAGGCGAGTTATAAGAAGGTATAATTATGGAAGGTGGTGGTGGTGCCATGATGGCTTTACCATTGCTATCACCAAGGAGCATTTTAGAAGGATGATATAAAGAAGCATACAGAAGTGGATACTTCGTTGGGTTGATCAAACTAAAAACGGGGTTTTCGTCTAGTGAGGATGGTGATGAAAATGAAATGGTCGTGTGTGCTTGATGTGAAGAGGATGATGAAGTGGCTTTGGACTTGTGATTATATTTTTCTGCCAATTCAAAAGACGGTAAAGGGGTTATTGAAGAGGAATCATGGTTTGTTTGGTTTTGGGATGATGATGATGGAGAAATTTGCAGTTGGTTTTCAGTTTGTTCTTCTTGTTGAAGATGAATGTTTCGAAGATCTATCTCTTTCTGAATTTCTGGAGGATAAATAGGTAAGCCAGTCCGAGTGAGTCTTTTATGTCTAACATTCCAATAATTTTTAATCTCGTTATCAGTACGCCCTGGAAACTATATGCAGTAGATAAACACACTTTAGTTATTTCTGAAACAAAGAACCTTAACACAAAAGGTGATGAAGAAAAAAAATAGAACAAGAAAATAAGATATGTACTTTTTTTATTTTTATAAAATACCATGAACACACCACATTCATATACATCCAAAGTTTAGTTGCGATATCTAAAAAAAGAAGTATTCTAAGTAAAACCTACACAGCAAGAATTCGAAATCTCTTTTTAATTTTTCCATCGTTTAAATAATATTTATGTTAGCCAATAATCAAGAGGTCCCAAGCCATATGGTCAATACAAGAAAATTAACATTGTGAACAAAATGAATAATTAAAGTAGCCATTGCATGACCACAACTATATATACGTACATTCTAAGGCCATTAATTAAATTTTCTATTAGAGACTCATAACTTTTCACCAATTAAAATCAAGAAGTGTGCATGTGTGTGTATGAGAGGGAGAGAAAGAAAGGTACATGAAGAGCAAGAAGTGACCATCTATTGCCATGTTGTGCATGGAGTCTTAGGATCTTGTTTTCCTCTTCAAGTGTAAAATTTTCTTTCTTGAGACTAGACCTTAGATTGTTCATCCATCTACGCCTACAACTGTTTCCACATCTCATCAATCCATGCCTTCTCCTAATATCGTTCCAAAACCGTTCTCCATTTTCCTCCACATGCTTTATTAGTATTGCATCTTCCTCGGGTGTCCATAGTCCTTTATTCAATCCATTTATTACTCTTGCTTTTCGTCCACCACCGCTACCTTTCCTTCTCCCCGATTTGGAGATGACACCATTTTCTTGAACCATTTTCTGTTTACCTAGAGAGTGAGTCAAATAGATGAAGAAACAATTTTGCTTAGTTTGAGAAAATATAGAGCGAGTAAGTGAGTGAAAGGAAGAATGAATACATGTTTAAAAAGAATAGAAAAGATCCATGAAAACTTTTAGTGAGAGAGATGACGTAGCGAGAGAGAGAGAGAATTAGGGCTTTTTAGTTTCTAAGGACCCACGCGAACTATAAATAGAATACAATAATTAATGTTCTCAGGTCAATGGTAATGAAAAAGCAAATATTTCGGTCATATTTTTTTATACTCCCAGGGTGTGTTTAGTATGCTACCAATGGGTATGAGTTTAATAGTAGTGGTGGCTCTTTTACCTATGAAAGATCCATACCAAACTCTCTTGATGTATATGAAGTATGAATTATATTTGTCATTCATTACCATAGTGGTGGACCCCCTCATCTTAAACAAACATATTTAATCACTTTCATAGTGATAAAATCATTCACATAGTAGAATACCAAACGCACCCCTAGTTTTCTCCCTTCAATACTATATCTAACCACAATTTGCTAATAGTAACTATAATAACAACCGTAATTTTTTTTAAATTAAAATTTCATTCATATTAAAAAACATTATAATAACAATTCACCTGAAATAAAAAAAAACATTACGATAACAATTTAATTAAAAACAAATTAAAAACTAAAACAAACTTAAACTAATAGTTTAAATTGTAGCGCTCATTGATTTTTTTCTTCAAGACCAAGCACCTCTTTAGTATTTTTTCGGTCAAGTGCTCATGGGATACAGTATAGTACATGATGTTTTTCTCAAATTTTTCTTGTTTTTGCCATTCCATCTGTTCACGTTGAAACTGAAGTTGTTGTCTCTCTTGTTCAAGCCTCTATGTTTCATTTTTCCGTTGTTAAGCAAACTTTAGTTTATCCAATCCCAATTCCCGCTCTTTTATTTTAAAGAATGAAGCATTTGCTTCATGCCTTTGGGTAAATAATAAGGTCGTGACATCAGACAATTTAGTGAGCAACGAGTGAATGAGAAGCGGAGGCTGCTGCTTTCTTCTTTGCCTTGTCCGGTCCAATAGGTCGAATCTCCTGAACATCAACATCCTTTGACTCACCTGCTTCGTTCAGATCCAAACCAAAATGTGCTGACTCACATGCTTCTTGTGAGGTGGTTTACAATGTCCTCGATTTTTTGGAACTAGTTGAATTGGTTTCTAAAAATGTGGCATTTCAATCTGTTTCCATTTGGGGTGGTCCTTCACATCATTCTAGCACTCAACCATTTTGAAGGGTGCATCGTAAATAACACAATACTATTTATGTGCTAAATCCATATAGTTCTCTTCATTTGCATCACTTTGTGGACTTGATTTCATATTACTATAAATCTGAGCAAATTGAGAAATTTTAGGACGAAGCCTACCTTTCCATTTGGAGTTGCATGCATCGTATAAATGTGTTGGCCCCTTGCCTTCATTCGTAATGTATGCAGTTACGTCATTCCAAAACCCATTAGAATTTCTAGCATTTCCTTTAGCGCTATTATCGGACACATGTACCTAATCTCTACACAAAGTTATCTCTTCCTCTTCGGTCCATGGTTCATTATCTCCATTGGTATTTTTCTTGGATTGTTTCGGCTTTCTTGTATATTTCATTTTGATGGGCACCGCGGTCACCTCGAGTGGAGAGTCGGAACGAACGGGTTCGAATGGACCTTCAGAAACTTGAGTCGAAAAGGGATGAGAATGTTGAGAACCGGCGCCCCATAACAGCTCCAATTCATCATCGTCAAGATTAAAAGACGGGATCGAAGATTGAGAAGGTTTGCTATACGGTGGTGATGCCATATTTAGATAATACATTTGAGTTTGTGCCAGTTGGTTATGATTTGAGCCGAATATAAATTAATGAGCATTGGTGAAGGCATTGATTGGTGACTAATTAATCGGTGGTAATTAGCTGTGTAAATTGAAATTTGGATTGGTTGTTATCGAACATATGGTTGTCATCGGGATTTTGATGTTTTGTTTTGGGGAGTTTTTTTAGACATTATTTAAGTTTGAGAATAGAGAAGGAAAGTATGAAAAAATAAAGAATATGAAAATCATGGAAGGTATGCACATTTACTCGATTGGCTGACAAACCGAGGAAATGAAAAGTTGGGTGTTTGACAGTTGGGTTCCGGTTGGCCTAGCGGATACAACATGATCGACTACTCAGTTGGAGGATAACCAACCAAACCATTAGCATTAGCCTAAAATCTAAAAAAGTTTTGTTAAAATTACCTCCAAAAAATAAAATATTTGAAATACAACAAGATTTTTTATCCTAGAATGTAAAGAAACGTTACGATAGTTGATGTTCTAATCTAAAAAAAACTAGTCAATGTTCTAATCTAAAAAGACCAGTGCTATTAAAGAATTTGTTAAGATAATTAAATAAAAAAGAATATGCTTAATAATTTACAAATCTTAATTAATTAATGTAAAATTTTAATTTAATAAAAGTGTATTAAATATATTTTTTAGTTAAAAAAAAAAAAAAAAAAAAACAGAATGAATTAACTCATCCTAATTGATATTCTAAAGGAACTTGCTAGACAATCTAAAAAAGCAAAACAAATGAATAACATACAAGATTTTTGCTCGCTAAAAACATTAGCAATAAATCATTTGAAGGTGGTCTAGTGGCAAAAAGACTTGTGAATATCACTCTAAAATATGTGAAGTCTCAAGTTCAATTCCTATCATATGCAAACTACTTTAAAGTGGTCACGCCAACCTTCTAAAAAGAAAAGACTTTACCTGATTTGAATATATATGTGTAATGACGAATTCAAACCCGTAAATTAGTCGGTCTAAAAGTCAGAAACTATCGTCAACAAAAAAAAACATTAACAATAAAATGCAAGCAAAAAACGTTACAATATAAAAACTTTACGGAACACCATTTAAAACTCAAAACACAAGATTATTTGAAATATGTGTCTTTTTACAGTATGTAGTCAAAAGTTCAATATAGATCACAAATTTACCATAGATCCAATTAACCAATAATAGCCATTCATTTTTTTATTATGATAAATTTTCACCCTTTTTTAAAAAATTAAATATCTCGCAAACCGTTAATCGTTACGCGATAAAAATTATACCATCGCGACGAGAATTAAATTATCTTTCTATAGATATGCACTACTATATATTTTTAACCACTTTTTTTTTTCAAAATTTCGGTCAACAAAAATCATATATGATTTGTGAAAATCATATATGATTCGATTTTTACGAATCATATATGATTTTGGAGAATCATATATGATTCGTAAAAATCAAATATGATTCATAAAAATCGAATCATACATGATTTTTGAAAATCATATATGATTCGTAAAAATCATATATGATTTTTTCGGACGGAATTTTTGGAAAAAAATGTTTGTCGAAAATATATAAAAGTGCATATCTATAGAAAGATAATTTAATTCTCGTCGCGATGGTGTATTTTTTATAGTTTGAAATTTTACCGTTTGTAAGATATGTTGTTTTTTAAAAAAAGGTGGAAAATGATTTTTTATTAATTTAGATAACAAATGGAGGGCTATAATTGGTTCATTTGTTCTATGGCAAATATGAGTTCTATATTGATCTCAACTCATGTTATTTGGTGATAAAAATTCTAAAAGCACACATTTGTTGTAAAAAAAAAAGGTTAATTGTTTGAAAATGTACTATATTTGTCACTTTTGTTATTGTATGTATTATTACACTTTTTTTTATTGTGTGTACCGAGCTTTCAAATTTCGATTATTGTGTGTATTTTGTGACTTTGCCATTACTTTTTTCAATTTTTGAAAGTAAATTGGTCATTTTATATAGCTGAATAGTCACAAAATACACACAATAATTGAAATTTAAGAGTTTAATACAAACAATATAAAAAAAAATATATATATAATAAATTTTCATATAATTAACCCTAAGAGTGCAAGGTGAGGTTAGGTTTAATAACACGTTATTGGTATGCCACATCAGCGCCACATCATCTCCTCCCAATAACACACCAATAACTAAAACACCCCTCCCTCATAACACACCAATAACATATTATTGGGTCCCACTTTTTTCATTTTATTTTATTTATATTTAAACGTTAACTTTAAAAAAAAAAAAAAAGAATTACGAATGGCATCAGCCATTCAAATGACGGAACTCGATTTGGCGTGCGAATGGCGAAAGAACTGGTACGAAGATGGCGGCGCCATCTGTACCAAAGTTTCCCTATGGCGTGTTGATGGCATCCTCACCGAGCCCTCTAAAACATAAACAGACCCACACACTCAATAGGTTTTACCACCTTACGTATTTGAAAGTGCCCACTGTTTTTTAAATTTTCGGTCACATTTCTCACCTGATTCATTACGTATTACTGTATTTTATTTTTAGTCATATACTTTCTTACTAAAAAAAGGTGGCATCGCATTTCGTTTGGAAAATGATTTGTATGTATATTAGACCTAAAATTAAACTTAAAAATGTGATTGACATTTAAAAAATTAGTTTGTAGAAAATGATGAAACAGAAAAATACATGACATGTGTTAACAAATGAATGAAATAGGTCTATAGTAGGTCTTATAGCTAAATCTATATATCATTGCTCTTTAGTTTGTGTCATGTTTGAATTGGAACCTTAAATATCGCTTTACAAGTTTTAATGTAAGAACTATATATGAAGTGCGAATAAAATTTTTGAAACTTAAAACTTAAAATTGAATAATATGTTACATCTAATGTACTCTTGATTAAAAATAATAACAACATCTATCACTAAATTAATAGTTTAAATATTGTTTTATTCTTAAATTTTTATCATTTTTCGTTTCTAACTCATATACTTTTTTTTTCCTCACAATTACTACAAATTAACTCGTAAATTTTGCATCAAGGACCAAAACCACCACTTCGCAAGTATAATTATTTGCCGCTATACACCGTCACTTTACGCGGATATTCGTCAGTTTAATTAAATGTGGCAAGTAATTCCTTTTTTTCGTTAAGGAAATTGATTTTCCGGCTTAATTAATAAAAAGTGGAACAATTGAACATCTAAACCTATTTGGTTTAAAGGAATCCTAACTAATTAGACTTAAACAATTAAATATGTTTCTTAACGAGGATTAACTAATTCCCGCGTCATGTGAGTGAAGCTTAATGTGTCTATAGAAATAGAAAAAAACGTATTCAACCAAGATGTCTCTCATCTCGAGAGTTAGTTAGATTCCTAAAATAATATTTTTCACTGAAAGAAATCGGATTTGCAGAACTTGTTAATTCACCAAAAATGAATTGAGTGAAATTTCTCTCATATCCACCATTGTCTAATATGTATTTGTTAAAATGTGTTACTACTTAATATTTTTCCTAATCCTCAAAGTACTAATGTTTGCAATGTTATTGTGTAACAAGTTTGTTCTATAGAAGAAGAAAAACCATAATATGTAATCGGGAGGTTACCTTCATAAGTCGTCATTTTTAGAAAATTTTTAGGCCTTGAGAGATATATCTTCATTACGATTATACTTGGAGTTATAAATTGAGATCCTCGAAACCCAGAATTAACAGTAACATCATGCCTGTTGAAAGGACTTGAAAAAGATCTCAAAAAAGAAAATGATAAGAAGCGAAAAAGATGTATAAAAGATATAATGTAATATTTAGTAAAATATAAATATGTTTTTTATGACAGTTATACAACGGTCATATTTCAAATTTAAATATTATAATTTAAAAAACAAGACATAAAATGAGACCGTTGTCTGATTTTAAATATGACAAAAAGATGACGCATTAAAAACGATTCATTAAGATTAGTTGTTTCAAGTAAAGGTTCATTCATTTTATTCTAAATTCTTGGATACATTAAAAAGGTGTATGCAAAGATTATAACCCAATTAATGGCATACTTCATATGCACCATCTAAGTTAAGCATTATCATCGGTAAGTCTATATATCACTACTCTTTAGTTTGTGTCAGTTGGAATTGGAACTTTAAATACCCCCTTTACAAGTTTTAATGCATCATATTTATACTATATATAAAGCATTAATAATTTTTTTTGAAACTTAAAACTTAAAAATTGAGTAATGTGTTATACCCAATGTACACTTGAATAAAAATAATAACATCATCTATTACTAAATTAATAGTTTAAATATTTTTTCATAGTCATTTTTTTTTAATATTTTTCGTTTATAACTCATAGACTATTTTCCTTGCAATTACTACAAATTAAACCGTAAATATTGCATCAAGGGTTACACCAGAACCAAAACTCCGCAAGTATAATTATTTGTCGTTATACAACGTTGTTTCGCTCGGATATTCGTCTAATTTAATTAAATGTCGTAGCACACTCATTTTTTTTGGTCGTTAAAGAAATCGATTTTGTGGCTTGATTAATATAAAGTGGAAAAATTGAACATCTAAGCCTATTTGGTTTAACGCAGTCCTAACTAATTAGAATTAAGTATTTTGATATGTTTTTTAAGGAGGATTAATTAATTCTCGCGTCTTATGAGTAAAACTTGAAGTGTCTATAGAAATAGAAAAACACGTATTCAACCAAGATGTCTCTCAAATCGAGAGTTAGTTAGATTCTTAAAATATTATTTGCCACTAAAAAGAAATCGGATTGTTAATTCACCAAAAATGAATCGATTAAATTTCTCTCATGTTCACAATTGTCAAATATGCATCTGTTAAAATGTGTTACTACTTAATATTTTTTCTTATCCTCAAAGTACTAATGTTTGCTTGTTATTTTGTAACAAGTTTGTTCCATAAAAGAAGAAAAATATGTAATATGTAATCGGGAGGTTACCTTCATAAGTCATTTTAGCCTCAAAAGTGAAGCCATTTACGGGAGTTGCATTAGTATCTTTGTTTATTTATACGCAAGGACCTATATCATCAAATAGGTTAAGTTAGGTGTGTAAAGTAGTATATATACCCTCTTAGTCATAACAAGAATGGTGAAGCTCTCATTTATAAGTGTGTGTATTAGTGTATTCTTTCTCAAAATCTAATATACATGCATATCTTTCCTCTCACTATTCTCTCTCTCTACATGTTACCATGTCTAACTACTATTTTGATCTTCCACGACCACCCGAATTCGTTTAAGATCTTGTTACAATTGGTACCAGAGCCTAATCACGATTTTTTGATGGTTTGTTTTTGAAAAAAAAATCCAGTCGAAAATCTATAAAAATCTTAGTACGCAAGTTATTGCCTTAAAAAATGGCGAAGTTCTTAATATATATATATATATATATATATATATATATATATATATATATATATATATATATACATTGAGTTTCTAAGCATAAAGATTCAAACTTTTTGTGTGTATATGTTTTTTTAACATTCATATACAAGTTTCACACGTCCATTAACACAAAGTTTGATGATTTTTGGCCGGTTTTGAGGTATAAAGTACAAGTATTGATTTTAGGTATCTTTAAGGTTTTATGGGTTTACGTTTCTTGGTATGAAATGGTGAATACAACTTGTTTCAAAATGTGTAACGTAAACATTATGAAGATTGAAAGATCAAACATTTGAAAACATGTTGGTATGGTCGTCTTTGTAGTGTTTTACTCACGTCACATCCTACTCTCCAAAAACTCATATTTGGCGTCCATCTTAAAAAATGCCAAAATTTTAATTTCCACAACATGCCAAAAAGTATAAGTTATAATGGTCCATATTTCTCGGATAGTACATTTAAAGTTGGGGAGGTTCCATCTTCATGTTTGGCGAATTTCATATTCAAATTTAGCAAAGTTTCCGTTGCGAATTTCACAATCAGTGTTGGCGAATTTCCATTAACCAAATTTTGAGTTGGCGAGGTTTGGGTTGGCAAATTTCAACCTAAGTTATCGAATTTTGTGGCGAGTTTTGTGAATTGTGTTTGAAACTTAGGGTATGATTCAAAGGGATTGTGTGTTTGGGTTATAACGTTGGATTTGCCAAGTTTCTTATCAAGTTATACGTGCCCTTGTATTGCTAGTTTGATACATTAACTTGATCTTACATCTTCAAAGTTGGAGACGAAGTGTCGTAGACATGCATGTTCATTCACGTTTAAACTTGCATGGTTGAACTCATATATATGTACTAAGTATACGATCTCATTGAATGAAGTAATGAGTTTGATCTTATTGAAGCATGGAATGTTTAGTATGCAAGTTTGTTGCAACACTAGTTTGTAATGGATACTTGTAACAAATAACTTGCCACCATTGCAAGTCTATTGGGAATTGATTCTAAAAATAGTAAACGTGTTGCGTGCATGTAGTATATGTATTTTGTATTATTCATGATAAGGTAAGGTAACATCTAAAGATTATATGGTTTACACGTATTATACAAGATAATTTATCTAGTATGGGTTGTTGCATTTTTCTACAAATTGGTTGATTCTACATCACTTTTCTCTAATTTGATTTTCTCCATGCTCTTAACTTATCCACCTTCACCAATTTCAGGCAAAAAATTCGTCAAACCTTACCACTACTTACCAAGATTCACCATGACCAATATTCACAAATTCAAGAATGTTTCCAAGTTTGCATGATACACATTTAGTTAAAACCTTAACCCGAATTCCATCACAAATAAACAAACATCACAAATCGATCTCGTGAATGATCCTTATCAAGATCTAATTTTTACATGGCTAGAGTTGGCAATGTTTAGAAAATATACAAGGATTATTCTTTATTACTTATTTGGGTTTGAAGTGACATTTTACGGATGCGTGTACTTAGTATCTCAAAGTCTAGGGGTTGGTTAGATACACGACTTTTAGAGATCCTTGTTTAAACTATACTTCCATAGTGATTAAGACTTAGCCATCTAGTTATACTTGATGTAAGGAGTTACGTTGTAGTGATCACAATGTATAACTATCATTTAAGGAGTTATGTTGTAGCGCTCAGTGTCTCAGGTAGCTGAGGATATGTCAAGAGGGATTGCACTTATTATACTTTTGGTGTTGGGTATAAGGTACACCATTCTTAGTCACACTAGAGTACAAGCTTAAGTCACAAGTATGTGGGATTTTACTTCATTCTCATGTTTGTAATATCGGTTTGTCTTCATTTGCGGTTACTATAGATAGCCGTTTGATTTGATACGGGGGCTAGTAAAGAGTTAAACTGAAATAGGTATTATTGAGTTTATCGACGTCTTCTCACGGGCTGAATTATTTATGATATTGTGCTTCCAGTTAGTGCTTCATGTATACAATTTTATGCTGATTCTGATAGATCACAACCATCATGGGGAGATAAATGTATACATCGAGGACGCACATTAATGATTTATTTATGCCAGAGAGACTTGTCTCATAACCGAAGAGATGACCAGTGCTTCTACTTGTTACTTTGGTGTTATCGTTTCGTCTTTCGTATGCTATATGTGTACATCATGGGCTGATCTGAAATATGTAAGATACCTGGGATGCAATTAGTGAGATTATGATGTTGATATTTTGTTGCCCCAAGAGGACAACCTTGAAGAAGCTTCAGCCTACAGTCTATTCCGCTTTCTCCATTGTGTATTAGAAGACTAAATACGGTTTACATATTTATCAAAAGATTTCTTCAACACCAGGGCATTTAGTGTTAGAATACTAACGACGATTTACACATTTATCATAAGACTTCTTCATATTCAGGGCATTCATCAAAAGGGGTGTCGGTTTGGGGTAGAGCAGTCAAGATAATGATGCACTAATTAGGGGAGAGTAAAAAAGCCACATTTAAACACTAATTATATTTGCTTACATTGTTCTTCTAAAGGTAAAAAGATGGCAGCTGAGAAGTGTCGGTTTGTGGGAATTAATACACACAAAACGGCTAGAAGTGTGTGAGCCTATGGGGGCACACACGTTAAACACGAGAGTACGTTGTAACACGTTTACTAGTTGAACTAACATACGACCCGTTTGTATTTACTTGACCCGTATTATATGTGATCCGATTATGATAAGCCCATAAGACCCTTTGGCCGGTTCTTTCCAAAGTGGGTCGGTTGGGGGTGGTCCTAATTGGAAACAATTTAGGATGGGTCATGACTTGGAGCTCAAGTCTTGAGCCCAAGCTTGGTCATTTTATTATCCTATATAAACTCACCCACGCCTCTTAAAATCATACGCTACATTCACATATTATTCAGAACCCTATAACGATCAAACATCTAATTCCAGTTGATCCAAAACTTCTAACCGATTCGGGTTTTTGGTTCGACTTGTACACACCTTTAAACCCTAACTTGCTTAGTACATTCAAGGTATTCTAAGGGTTTTCAAGTTTTATTGTTTTACAACTTATCAAAGTCGATTATAAGCTGTTAAAGGGTTGTTTGGTATTCTGTGTTTCTCGGGCAAAAAGTCACAGGAAGATATCGGACAGTGTTGTCCGATATCGGGTAGAACTTGTTTTGGTTCTCGGGGATTGTTGTTGTGTGATCTCGAACAGGATAAAGACAAGGTCTTTGGGTTTTCTTTGTTCGTGATTGGTTCAAGTATTCAAGGGTTGATTTGGGTAAACGTTCTCGACTAGCTTAATCAAACGTACTTGTGGTTAAGTGTTTGTGTGTAGACTCGTAGAGATGTTTGTTTTAAACACTTGGTTTCTTGTTCGTTAATTACTTGCGGGTGACTACGAGGGTTTGTTTTCTTTATCCATTTTATTCATTGTTGTTTATTATTTATGTGTTAACCTAATTGCATAAACTAGATCCAATTCCGCTGCATACTCGTTGCGTTACTTGGTTAACTAGATATAAAATCCCAACAGTGGTGTCATGAGTCAACTCGTTTTTGTGATTATGGGTTACACGCTTTAATAAACATGTTAAAAGGCTGTATGAAATCTAATTAGTTATTCGTTTTATTTTGTTTTGACAACTATAATGCAATACTTGTCAATTATTAATAAACAATACCTAGACACAAACTAATTACATTAAATTGTTAATTAGAATTAATTTGTTAATTATAATTAATTTGTTAATGAGAATTAAAGAGTTAATTAGAATCAATTTGTTAATTAGAATTAATTGTTAATTAGAATTACATATTGTTATTAAATACATAAAATAGCATAATTAATTTTTAATTAAGTTTGTCATGACTTTTATGTGTTTTTCCGGCTATAAGACCCACTCAATGCTTTTTGTGATGTATGGGGCGCGATCTAGGTTTCGTACCTAGCGACGGTCTTATGATTCTCCTTTTGGGGAAGACTCGCGAGAGAACTCAGAACAATATGTGTTTATTAATGTTTTATGTTTGTATGTTTGTGATTCCTTATGTGCATAATTGTTACTTGTATTTGACACTTAATTGTATGCAATATCGAATAATACATATGGTAACCATAACATTAATAATGGTCTTTATTTACATGCCTAAATACCATGCTTATTGTGACATGCTATTTGTTTCGTGGAAAATTGTTTTTGTTAAATAGATGTGACCTAAACTATTGAAACAAGTTTTTCATGAATTTAAAAACTAGACTCTATGGACACTTGGGATGTACAGCTCACCCACTAGAACAGACTATAAATGGAGTTTAAGGAGGTGCGCACAGTCACACCTAAAGGATTTCCGGTTATTGCCTAGTGCTGACCTGGTCCTTCGCCTCCCTGCGAGTTCGATTGGAGCTACCGTGAACCATGATGATCACTACAGTGTCATTACCAAAAGTTTTTAAAATAAGTGTTACAAAGTTGTTTTGCATGCTTATTTGTACACGATTTTACCACATTTATGTGAATACCCTATGTGTAAAATTTTAAGTCTATGCCAACCAACTATGAACACGTGCATTTGGTTTGACCTCTTTGGTCAGACCTTAGGGCCATTCCAACCCATGGTGATTATTACTCATTGGTCAGACCTTTGGTGATTTTTGCAAGTTCTTACTTGGTCGACATATTTCGAGTATGCTTGGTCAGACCTTGGACCCGAGGCATAAGATGAGAACTAAACATGCTTTTGACCTTATTACTTATTTACTAATGCCTTAAACAGTCTCATAAAGTCCAAGAGTTGCATTATGCAAGTAACGCTCGTCGCTTACCTCTTGTCCTACTTAGTTACTCACTGGTCAGACCTCTGGTAAATAAGTGGGAGTGCAAGATGGATCTTAGTCTTATTAGTAATTAATTGGGTAGTTAATTCTTTTTAAGAATGTAATTATCAAAAATACTAATTATTTGAACTTTTCTAAATTGTAGATGACTACCTCAGTCGGAAACAATTCGGTACTTAGGAGTTTCTTTGAGAAACAAAAAGTCAATGGACCTAACTTCATTGACTGGTATCACCAGCTTCGCATAATACTGTCAGCTGAAGATAAGGAAACTTATTTGGAGCATCCCATACCTGCTGCACCTATTGCAACTCCTGGCCACCCTGTCCCTGCTGAGGCTCTTGCAGCTCACACTGCGTGGGTCAAAGGCTCAAAGGACAAAGCTGCCTTCATGCTCATGACCATGGAGTTAGAGATCCAACGAAATCTAACTCATCTTGGTGCTTACAACAGCTTCAGGAGTTGAAGTCCATGTTCTTCCAACATGCAAAACAGGAGCTTCTACAAACTGCACGTGAATTACACGCTTGCAAGCAGGAAGAAGGTCAATCTGTTAGCTCATATGTTCTAAAGATGGATAGCTATATTGACAACTTGGAACGTCTTGGTCACCTAGTTACTCTGAACTATGGAGTTTATAACGCCCCGACCCGCCAAGGGTAAAGGAATCACAAATAATGGTGTCATATCAAAGCAAAACACAATTAACCAAAAGAAGTCTTAACATAAATGCGGAAATAATCCAAGTCAAATGACTCCAATACATAGGTCCCAGCGGAAGCATAATAAACTTCAAACATAATATCCGAAATAAATAAGTCTTAAATGGCATCATAAGAAATCAAAGCTAAAATCTCTAAGGTAAGTCCACTCAAGCACTCATCCCAAAGCAACCCAGCTTCCAATGCTTAGATACCTGCCGCGGAAGAAAAGAAAAGTGCGGCTGAGCTTCAAAAGCCCAGTGAACAGATATGAAAACAAAAGCGAATACTAAACGATATCGAATACGAAATTAAGTGAATGAGCGATAGCAAAATCATAATCATTTTCAAAGCATAAAATCATAATGTTCAAAATAAAGTTTATAGTCAACTACCACGAGCCCAGAACATATATCAGATCATATTCATATTCACATAAGGCAACATTTGTAGGGGAGACCTACCAGAGTTATGAAGGACGTGCATGCACGCAGCATCAATCATCAGATAACAGATAACATATAACAGATAACAGATAACAGATATAGGATGCATCCATACGCCCCTTCCTACATATTCACAAATATGCTTCACCATCCAGAGACGTGGCAGAACATCACTCTACTGCCCTAGAGTCATACCAGAGGTGCATCACTGATACGGACATGGAACCCCCATGACTAGTTAAATATTTGGCTCGGGTGTCAAACTATCTTAGGTCAAATCAGATCATCTTTTATCAGAAAATCATTCATATTTCCAAAATCATAGTTTTCATATTAGATAGTTCAAAATCAGATGTTTCATAATTCAAAAATCAGAGTTCAGATAAGCAATAGCTCAAACAAATCAGATTGGGATTCATAGCAAAGGCTTAGGAAACCCTAATACAAAAGAAAACGTTAAGAGGAAACCTCTACCAAAAAGGTCAGAATATCTGTACCTTATTCCAACGCAAATGATCAAAAAGCAGAAAGACGAAAAGCAAAGGATTACTCCCTCTTCACAGAACCTATAGACATTAACGGTCGTCCAAGTTATTTATGATTCCAGAATCGTCAAAATGATCTTTTAATATTTGGTATTCATACTTAATGATCTTCATACTTTAGGGTTTTATTAAATGAGACTTAAGTATTTTATAATTAAAGTTGTAGATTAGGGTTCGTTATGTCATTTATTAAAGTCTAGGGTTAAATGTGAAAATAGTTTATAAGTCATAACTCACACATGAAATAACGTATTACTATATTTAGCTCAAACCCTAATCGACTCTCATTTATGTTCTAGGGTTTTCTTATTCTTTAATATCTCATTAATATGCATTTACTTTACATGTTACGTCTTAATGACTCGCTACTTAACCTAATACGTAATTGATAACCATCTTTCCTTTTACACTTTACCATGCACGTTTATGATTTCATGTGACCACAAGTTATTAGGGTTTAGTATACTTTATGCGCTTTACATATTAAACTAGGGTTTATGTTTACGTGACCCTTACTTGTTTATTACACATTCAAAACTCATGTACATGTATTCGGTTCAACTAGGGTTTCGGCTAGCAAGTCATACGAAAGTCCTAGCTCATCTAAACATGTTACATATTCAAGTTATAATGTTTTACATAGGCCGAATAGATTACAAATGGTTCGGGCCTAACTCATGCATAGTTCGGCCTAGATTAACTCAACATATACATGACCCGATTCAATATTACACCTTACGTTACATGTCTTTAATATTTATCAAGTTCAATTATTAGGGTTTGCCTTGGTTTTCGGTTAACACCTCTCGGCCACAAGAAAAAAAGAACAAAACGCAACTAAACAAAATATAACTTGACATATACATGCAAGGTACGTTAAAGGAAGACGAATAAACGTTATACCTTAACTTGTTGAAGCAAAAACTCGACACCAAAGGTCTCTTGAGGTTCGGCCGAATGAAAACAAAGAGAGAAGAGAGGCAAAACAAAAACTAGGGTTTCACTTTTTGAGCTCTTGAATTATATTTATAGTAGTAGCATTTAGTTTAGGTATAGGAAGAGTTGGGTTTTGGGCCGGCTTGGTCCAACCGAGCACACAAGCTCACCCACAATGGGCTTCGGCCCTTGGTCTCACGAACACAAAACAAACGCCCCTCTTGGGCTCCTCTTGGTCCTCGGCTTGGCGCAACACAAACAAAACAACGAGCCCGTCCAACAAATAAACGGCCCAACATTATTAACAAAACATTTAAGTCCTTGTCGTACAAAAATCGTTTACGTAATTATATTCGTTAAGTTTTATTTATTAGGTTTTTTTTAATTTCGTAATTTATTATAAACGTGTTTTACGTATTTTTATGATTCTTGGTTCCAAGGGTATTTTCGTACTTATATATGTTTTAGATTTTCGGGTTTTACAACTCTTCCCCTCTAAAAAAAAATTTTCGTCCTTGAAAATTGAAATGAAACGAAACGAAAACGAGATGAGAACATACCGAACTATTCAAAGAAATGAGGATAACTAGCTCGCCTCGACTCTTCGGTCTCCCAAGTAGCCTCACGCTCCGGGTGATTTTTCCAAAGAATCTTAACGAACGGAATGACTTTACTTCTCATAACTCTTTCTTGTCTTTCTAAAATAGCTTTCGGTTCTTCAGATAAAAACATATCGGATCGAATCTGATCAAACGGATACGAAGCAACGTGTAATGGATGATAGTTGTATCCCCTTAGAAGAGATACATGGAAAACATCATGAACATGCGATAACTGAGGCGGAAGTGCTAATCGATACGAAACTTCTCCTATACGCTCCAGAATTTCAAACGGACCAATGAATCGAGGACTGAGCTTGCCCTTGATTCCAAAACGTTTCACACCCCTAAACGGCGAGACTTTCAAAAACACACGATCACCAACTCGAAACTCTAAATCATGACGATGCTTGTCGGCATAACCTTTCTGACGAGACCTAGCCTCCTTCAACTTTTCTCTAGCAACAGCTACTTTCTCATTAGTGATCTCAATCATTTACGGACCTTCGATTAGACGTTCACCTACTTCATCCCAACAAGTAGGTGATCTACATTTCCTTCCATAAAGAAGTTTAAACGGTGCTGCCTTAATGCTAGCATGCCAACTGTTATTGTATGCAAACTCTACCAAACACAAATATTCATCCCAGCTGCCAGTCCATTCCAAAGCACGAGCCCTTAGCATGTCCTCTAAGGTCTGAATAGTCCTCTCTGACTGACCATCTGTTTGAGGATGAAAAGCCGTACTAAAATTAAGTCGAGTACCCCAAGCTTTTTGCAAACCTTTCCAGAAACGAGAAGTAAAACGCGGATCCCTATATGACACAATAGCCGTCGGAGTACCATGAAGTCTAACTATCTCTTGCTGAAATATCTCTGCCAATCTACCAATACCATAATCCTTTCTAATTGGTAAGAAATGAGCGGATTTGGTTAGCCGATCAACAACCACCCAAATCGCATCATGCTTCTTCTTAGTAAGAGGTAGTCCAGTCACAAAGTCCATAGATATCTTATCCCATTTCCATGTCGGAATATCCAATGGTTGTAACAGTCCACTAGCTCTTTGATGTTCGAT
Organism: Chrysanthemum seticuspe; assembly: GCA_019973895.1. Taxonomy (NCBI): domain Eukaryota; kingdom Viridiplantae; phylum Streptophyta; class Magnoliopsida; order Asterales; family Asteraceae; genus Chrysanthemum; species Chrysanthemum seticuspe. The sequence continues at coordinate 259,075,277 of BPTQ01000005.1, read as the reverse complement.
CTTCACTTGCTGACAAATCATACACTTCGACACAAACGTCGCCACATCTTGCTTCATGCCATTCCACCAGAAATACTGTTTCAAATCCCTATACATCTTGGTAGAACCAGGATGGATAGTGAAAGGAGAACTATGAGCTTCAGTCATAACTTTCTCATGAAGTACCTGATCATTGGGAACGCAAAGTCTATCTTCATACCATACGATTCCGTCGTTATCAACCTTAAATTCCGGCTGCTTACCTTCTTCAACATTTTGAGCTACGGCCCACAGCTCGCCGTCATCTTTCTGAGCTTCCTTAATTTGCAGTATAAGGTTCGACTCCACCTTCATACTAGCCCAGTATCCACCAATACCTCGTACGCACAACTCAACATCCAAACGTTCTAAATCACGAATGATCCTAGGCTCAATCTCAATACTTGCAAGCATACCTGATTTCCGGCTAAGTGCATCAGCAACTACATTAGCCTTACCAGGATGGTACTGAATGTTAGTGTCATAATCCTTAAGAAGTTCTAACCATCTTCTTTGTCTCATATTGAGTTCCTTTTGAGTGAAAATATACTTGAGGCTCTTAGGGTCGGTGAAAATATCACACGTCTCTCCATACAAGTAATGTCTCCAGATCTTCAATGCGAACACCACAACAGCTAACTCAAGGTCATGAGTTGGGTAATTCTCCTCATAAGGTTTCAGTTGCCTTGAAGCGTAAGCTATCACCTTACCATGTTGCATCAAGACACAGCCCAATCCTTTCTTAGATGCATCGCTATAGATTTGATATCCTCCAGAACCAGATGGAAGAGTCAAAATAGGAGCGGAAACCAACCTCCGTTTCAACTCTTCAAAACTCTTTTCTCTTTCATCCGTCCACACGAACTTTTCACCTTTCCTCATCAATTGGGTTAAAGGCAAAGCTAAACGAGAGAAACCTTCAACAAAACGTCGATAGTATCCAGCAAGTCCTAGAAAACTCCTAACCTCAGTCACTGTCGTAGGTCTTGGCCACTTAGTGATAGCCTCAACCTTAGACGGATCCATGGTTATACCATCAGCTGATACGATATGACCAAGGAAAGCGACTTGTCCTAACCAAAATTCACACTTCGAGAATTTGGCGTACAACTTCTTCTTCCTCATAATCTCCAAAACTATCCGGAGATGTTGCTCATGCTCTTCTTCAGACTTGGAGTAAACTAAAATGTCGTCGATGAAAACAATAACGAACTTGTCGAGGAACTCATGGAAAACACGATTCATTAGGTCCATAAACACAGCAGGCGCATTCGTCAAACCAAAAGGCATAACGAGAAACTCATAATGACCATATCTGGTACGAAACGCGGTCTTAGGAACATCTTGCTCCTTCACACGTAGTTGATGATAACCAGACCTCAGATCAATCTTAGAAAAGAACTTAGCTCCTTGCAGTTGATCAAACAAATCGTCTATGCGCGGAAGAGGATAACGGTTTCGAATAGTAATACGGTTGAGTTCACGGTAGTCGATACATAAGCGCATACTTCCATCCTTCTTCTTCACAAACAAAACAGGTGCACCCCATGGAGAAACACTAGGTCGAATGAATCCATTCTCTATCATCTCTTGCAGCTGTTCCTTCAACTCCTTCAGTTCTACAGGTGCCATACGATATGGAGCTTTCGAAATCGGTTTAGCACCAGGAATTAACTCAATGCTAAACTCAACTTCTCTAGCTGGAGGAATACCAGGAAGTTCATCGGGAAAAACGTCGGTGAATTCACAAACAACAGAAAGATTTTCAATGTTAGGACTCTCCAAAGATGTGTCCTTAACAGATGCTAGAAAACCTTGACACCCATGAGCAATCATGGTCTGTGCCTTCATAGCAGAAATGAACTTAACAGATTTGAGTGGTTTAGAACCATAATAAACGAATTCAGGATGTTTTACGTCTCCAAAGATCACAGTTCTAGCATAGCAGTCGATGGAAGCTCTATGATAAGCCAACCAATCCATGCCTAGAATGATATCAAAGTCAACCATATCGAGAGGATACAGATGTGCCGGGCGAATACGATCATCAAAACGAAGAGGACACTTAGCGTATTTATGATCAATGATCATGTGGTTTTTCATAGGCGTAGATATCGATAAGTGATTCGTTAGTGGTTGTGGCTTCATATTAAGTTTCTTAGCACATGTAACAGATATAATGGAGTGTGTGGCACCGGTGTCAAATAAAACGAAGACAGAATAATCATCAATGAAAAGAGTGCCCGTAATGGTACCTGAAGTATGCTCCGCCTGATTCCGAGTAGTAGCATAAACACGTCCAGTAGTAGGTGGCGGCTTGGTGTAGTTTCCAGGAATCGCCGGGTTCCTCTTAGGGCAATCCTTGATCTTGTGAGTAGTGTAACCACAAGAGAAACATCCACCAGTGGCCTTGAAACACGGTCCCGGATGAGCCTTTCCACAAGTAGTACAGATAGGTGGGGGAGGCAAAACTTCAGCTGTCCTTTGCTGACCAGAAGATCCTAAAGCACGACCCTGATTCGATCCTCGAGCCGACTGATCTTTGTTGTAACGCTGGTTATTGTTACCTTGATTCTGACGATCACTTCCATTCTTACCAGCAGCTCTGCTATCCTGACCCCTCGCCTCAGGGCGCCTAGAGTCCACATTCCTTCCCGACTGACCTCGCTGATCATAACCCTTATCCACTTGTCCCCTTGAATCATAACTCCTGCCAGTATTTCCCTTATACTCATTACTTTGAGTCCTACCTTGAATCCGATCACCATCGCGATTACGCTTGTTGTAACCCGAACCCTCATGAAAGATCTCAATGTTGCGAGCTGCATCATTGCAGGCCGACACATCCTCATACTCAGTGTTAAGCAGTCGGTCCAACACCCACTTCTTCAGTCCCCATTTGAAATGCTTAGCTTGGCGCCTACCATCTCCAGCAATCGCTCCAACAAAGCTTACCAACCTCATAAACCTACTCATGTACTCATTGGAGTTCTCATTATCAAACTGGTAGATCGCCTGATAATCCCTCTCATACCTTTGCTGTTCAGCATCAGGGAAGTAACGGTTATAGAAGATAGTCCGAAACTCCGCCCAAGTACAAGTAACAGCGAAAGCATCTCCTCCTCGTGCTTGTTTCAATGCTTTCCACCAATTCAAAGCATCACCTTCCAATTTGAATGCAACTAAACGAGTCTTAAATCCATCTCCACAACCCAGTACTTCAAACAGCTTCTCAACATGAGTGATCCAGTCCTCAGCTTCAGTGGGAGTAGCAGCAGTGCTAAAAGAAAGAGGCTTGAGCTTACCGAAACGCTCGAGCCAAGTATGTATGCCGATGGGTTGAGCACCTCCACCGCTTCCCGAAGGTTCACCAATCTGATTCCGAATATTGTTGATCACCTGTTCCATCATCTCAGGTGTAGTCAAACCAGGGAAAAGAGAGTTGAGAGCATTCGCAATCGCAGCATCCATGTTAGGAGCATCATCGTCTCCATCCAAATTCTGACGAGTTCGAACCATCTGAATGATATTCAAACGATTAGAAAAAGAACAAAGGTGAGATACGAAATGGAAGTTCGCAGAAGGAAACCTAAGTCTACCCAATCCTCACAGGTCAAATCCTAACTCTAAGGGATAACCTAAGGTTCTTATGTTCACAGGTCCTGACTACAAGTCGTAAACCTGGCTCTGATACCATAAATTGTAATGCCCCGACCCGCCAAGGGTAAAGGAATCACAAATAATGGTGTCATATCAAAGCAAAACACAATTAACCAAAAGAAGTCTTAATATAAATGCAGAAATAATCCAAGTCAAATGACTCCAATACATAGGTCCCAGCGGAAGCATAATAAACTTCAAACATAATATCCGAAATAAATAAGTCTTAAATGGCATCATAAGAAATCAAAGCTAAAATCTCTAAGGTAAGTCCACTCAAGCACTCATCCCAAAGCAACCCAGCTTCCAATGCTTAGATACCTGCCGCGGAAGAAAAGAAAAGTGCGGCTGAGCTTCAAAAGCCCAGTGAACAGATATGAAAGCAAAAGCGAATACTAAACGATATCGAATACGAAATTAAGTGAATGAGCGATAGCAAAATCATAATCATTTTCAAAGCATAAAATCATAATGTTCAAAATAAAGTTTATAGTCAACTACCACGAGCCCAGAACATATATCAGATCATATTCATATTCACATAAGGCAACATTTATAGGGGAGACCTACCAGAGTTATGAAGGACGTGCATGCACGCAGCATCAATCATCAGATAACAGATAACATATAACAGATAACAGATAACAGATCTAGGATGCATCCATACGCCCCTTCCTACATATTCACAAATATGCTTCACCATCCAGAGATGTGGCAGAACATCACTCTACTGCCCTAGAGTCATACCAGAGGTGCATCACTGATACGGACATGGAACCCCCATGACTAGTTAAATATTTGGCTCGGGTGTAAAACTATCTTAGGTCAAATCAGAATGTCATAACTGACACAGATCATCTTTTATCAGAAAATCATTCATATTTCCAAAATCATAGTTTTCATATTAGATAGTTCAAAATCAGATGTTTCATAATTCAAAAATCAGAGTTCAGATAAGCAATAGCTCAAACAAATCAGATTGGGATTCATAGCAAAGGCTTAGGAAACCCTAATACAAAAGAAAACGTTAAGAGGAAACCTCTACCAAAAAGGTCAGAATATCTGTACCTTATTCCAACGCAAATGATCAAAAAGCAGAAAGACGAAAAGCAAAGGATTACTCCCTCTTCACAGAACCTATAGACATTAACGGTCGTCCAAGTTATTTATGATTCCAGAATCGTCAAAATGATCTTTTAATATTTGGTATTCATACTTAATGATCTTCATACTTTAGGGTTTTATTAAATGAGACTTAAGTATTTTATAATTAAAGTTGTAGATTAGGGTTCGTTATGTCATTTATTAAAGTCTAGGGTTAAATGTGAAAATAGTTTATAAGTCATAACTCACACATGAAATAACGTATTACTATATTTAGCTCAAACCCTAATCGACTCTCATTTATGTTCTAGGGTTTTCTTATTCTTTAATATCTCATTAATATGCATTTACTTTACATGTTACGTCTTAATGACTCGCTACTTAACCTAATACGTAATTGATAACCATCTTTCCTTTTACACTTTACCATGCACGTTTATGATTTCATGTGACCACAAGTTATTAGGGTTTAGTATACTTTATGCGCTTTACATATTAAACTAGGGTTTATGTTTACGTGACCCTTACTTGTTTATTACACGTTCAAAACTCATGTACATGTATTCGGTTCAACTAGGGTTTCGGCTAGCAAGTCATACGAAAGTCCTAGCTCATCTAAACATGTTACATATTCAAGTTATAATGTTTTACATAGGCCGAATAGATTACAAATGGTTCGGTCCTAACTCATGCATAGTTCGGCCTAGATTAACTCAACATATACATGACCCGATTCAATATTACACCTTACGTTACATGTCTTTAATATTTATCAAGTTCAATTATTAGGGTTTGCCTTGGTTTTCGGTTTACACCTCTCGGCCACAAGAAAAAAAGAACAAAACGCAACTAAACAAAATATAACTTGACATATACATGCAAGGTACGTTAAAGGAAGACGAATAAACGTTATACCTTAACTTGTTGAAGCAAAAACTCGACACCAAAGGTCTCTTGAGGTTCGGCCGAATGAAAACAAAGAGAGAAGAGAGGCAAAACAAAAACTAGGGTTTCACTTTTTGAGCTCTTGAATTATATTTATAGTAGTAGCATTTAGTTTAGGTTTAGGAAGAGTTGGGTTTTGGGTCGGCTTGGTCCAACCGAGCACACAAGCTCACCCACAATGGGCTTCGGCCCTTGGTCTCACGAACACAAAACAAACGCCCCTCTTGGGCTCCTCTTGGTCCTCGGCTTGGCGCAACACAAACAAAACAACGAGCCCGTCCAACAAATAAACGGCCCAACATTATTAACAAAACATTTAAGTCCTTGTCGTACCAAAATCGTTTACGTAATTATATTCGTTAAGTTTTAATTATTAGGTTTTTTTTAATTTCGTAATTTATTATAAACGTGTTTTACGTATTTTTATGATTCTTGGTTCCAAGGGTATTTTCGTACTTATATATGTTTTAGATTTTCGGGTTTTACAGAGTTAGTTTGATCTTAATTGGTCTTTATAAAGAGTAAATTTCATATGTGCAGAACTTTAATATGCACAACATGGGGAAGACCGGAAATGAATTACATGCTATGCTTAAGCAACATGAGCAGACGTTGCCAAAGAAAGATGTTGCACCTGCACTACATAACATACGTGCGGGAAAGGTCTAGAAAAACAATAAGAAGAATAACTCATTTAAGGCTGCTAAGGGGAATCAAGGAAATGGAAAGCACAAGATGGCTTATACTCCTGAGTATAAACCATCTCATGCTTCCAAACCTAAGATTCCTCCACCACCCAAGAAGGATAATCCTACTAAGGACGCGACCTGTCACCAATGTGGTGAAATGGGTCATTGGAGAAGGAATTGTCCCGAGTATCTCGCCGAGTTGATGAAAAAGAAGAAACAGTCTCTTGCAGCTAGTTCTTCAGGTATTTTCACTATAGAAATCTACTCTTTTCCTAATACATCCTTAGTATATGACACGAGCTGTGGTATTCACATCTGTAATACTAACTCAGGGTCTGAGGGGAAGTAGGAAGCTGAAGCCAGGAGCTTTAAGTCTGTACGTGGGCAATGGTCAACGGGAAGGAGTTGAAGCGATTGATGTTTTTCATTTATGTCTCCCTAGTAGATTAGTAATTGTTTTGAACGATTGTCATTATGCTCCCTCTATTACTAGAGGAATTATTTTAGTTTCACGTTTGTATGATGATGGTTTTGTTAATCGTTTTGAATCGAATAATGCAATTTCAGTTTCTAAAAATAACGTTGTTTATTTTACTGCTATTCCTCGTAATGGTATTTATGAAATTGATATGTCTTGTTCAAATACAAATGATAGTTCTATGTTTGCTATAAGCAATAAAAGAGCGAAGTCTAACTTGGACTCTACTCTCTTGTGGCATAGTCATCTTGGACACATTAGCAAGAAACGCATGGAGAAGTTGCAACATGATGGACTTCTCAACTCAACTGACATTAAGTCACTTGAAAAGTTTGTTTCATGCATGTCTGGTAAAATGGCAAGAAAACCATATACACATCAAGTGGAAAGGGCTAAAGATCTACTTGGACTGATACACACACATGTATGTGGCCCATTTAGAATGTGTCAAGACAAGGAGCAAGTTACTTTGTTACTTTTACTAACGACTATAGTCGGTATGGTTATGTTTACTTGCTGAAACATAAACATGAAGTGTTTGAAACATTTAAGGTGTTGCAAAAGGAAGTAGAAAACCAACTTGGGAAGACCATAAAGTCACTACGTTCTGATCGTGGAGGTGAATATATGAGTCAAGAGTTTTTGGATCATCTAAAGGAGCATGGGATTATTGCCCATTGTAGGATCGTATATTTTATGTTGTTTAGATGATTCGGGTGGTCTAGGATTATGATTAAACAAGAGAGCCATGTTTAGAGAGATGAAAAGAGGATAGGGTGTTCTAGAGAGAGATAAATCAAAAGGAAAATGTTAGATTATCAAAGAAGCACCACCCCTTCCAAGGATAGAAGGGGTATTTATAGTTACAGACTACACGCCCTCCTGTCGGGCTGTGGATCAGGCATACAGTGGGTAAAGACCCGTCCTTCCTCCATGGTGTTGCTCTAAACTAATCTACGCTACTAACTAACTAATTAACTACTAAATAATGTAAATAACGACATGTCTACGAGCTAACATATGCTAGACCATAATTGGGGTGACCGACACTTTCACATGGAATTTTCAATTCCTAACAATCTCCCCCTAAGGGAGGTCACCCCATGAAATACATTTTTGCATCCTAGCATTCAATCTTTGTCTTTAGTTCTGAGCTCGTAGACTTCAATTCTTCAAGTTCCGCAATCTTTGTGCTTTAGTAGCGATTCTTCAAAGTCCGCATAGTTTTGTACTTTTAGTGGAGGCCTTTAACTGATCCACATCTTTGATGATCTTCGAGCTTTCATTGAGATCATCAGCCACAGTAAATCTCTGGATCACCCTTTATTGTGTTGCCTTCATGTGATGTTGTGACTTTTGGACCGACATGCTCACACTTTCTGGATCATGACATCTTTCCATCAGAGTAGCGGAAGCGTTACTGGTTCATGATATTTGCAGCAGCGTAGCAGAAGTATAGTATAAAATATCAGAGCCAGGTTATGTAGATATGCACTTTTCATGATTTCTTTAATTAAGTGTGGATGCTGTGAGCATGCGGCTTTGGATTGACTTCTCAATTCTGATCAGCTGCAACCGTCCAAATGTACCTGCAAACAATAGTTAGCAATAAAACACACGAAAGTGTCTTTGATCACTTACGTTGAATTGAGGTACACGGTCCACGGTTCCCCGTTGATCAGTACAAGTACTGCCTGTGATCAGGTATAATTCCAAAGAATCTCCTTGACAGGGTTTCGCAGCTGTTCTAGCTGTTCTCAAACCGGAACGTCTCAAAGAAGACAACACGTAGTGAGTGAACCAGCAAATTGAGATTCACTGATTGATGAAAAATGATTTGAAAAGCAATCGCGTATTGCTTATAAGAAAGAATTTTGCAATACGATGAAGGTTTTATAAGAAAGATCAATTTTCAATTAAAAATACTTTTTGTATTTGAAAAAAAAATACACATTCGATGTGCTAGAGATAAGAAGAGATTTGCACATCGAACGGTTTTTCCAAAAGTATTTTTTCAATCAGAGATACTTTTTGTGTTTGAAATATGAATATACATTCGATGTGCTAGAGAAAAGAAGATTTGCACATCAAACGGTTTTTCCAAAAGTATTCGTCAATTCATTTCCTGGACCAAGGTTGATTCACAAGTGAATCGCCCCATTGTTTCTATCCAGTTGTCACAAGCTTGATCTTCTGAAAAGATCTCACATGTCACCCACCAAGAGCTTGTTTGATGTTGGCTCTAGAAGGATTTCCATCTTCATTGTGAATATTTTTACATATCACTCGGATGTTCTGGCAATATCACAAGGATAATGCGTAGGACTCTTAATATATAATCTTACTTTCCACATTGTGTGAAACAACAAGTCTTCATGAATTTTGTGTCCAAATGAGATATTGTGGATGATCTCTTGGCTCTAGACTCAATTGTGCACATTTGGTTCCTATGCCGGAGACTGGGGAGAGGGTCTCCTTCTTCAACATCAACAATCTCTAAGAGAAAGTCAATAGATTATGTAGGTTCCCCGTGAGAATGAAACAAGTCCTTTTAAGAGGAACTTGAGTGGCTTGGGAAGTTAGGTGTAGTGCGTCACTGGGTCCATGACGTCTTGTCTTCAATACCAGTGTTACCTTAGTAACCACCAGTAGCAAATGTATTGAACCCGGTTTCTGCCCTAAGGTTGAATTATTGGAGGGCTATTTATTTTCACCCTTTTCTCATTCATTTCTTTTTCATTCTTCAACCCTTCAGTGCTTACCGAGATTTCATTACGAGAACCTTGTTGGGTTTATTCCAGTTCTAGTTCTATCTCAGTCCGCACTCTTCCCATTTCTCATTTTTCTCCTTTTTTTCATCATACCTAAGGACTCTACACTATCTAGTGGATTGTCCCTGGGTAGATCCCTCCGGCTCTGGCGGGATCGTGGGAACGAATACCTAACCTAACCATCCTTATATCACCATGCATAAAGTAAATTGGTCGGTCTTTTGGTATTGCTCTTTCCTTCTTGAAACCAATTGAAAAATCATTTGGAAAATCAATCAAGGTACTTGTGAAATAATATCAAAGCATTTTGTACCTTAATTGTTTTGATCATTTAGAAATGCTCCCCCTCAACATGTGCATATGATTATGAAATTGTTTAGCACATGGAGGCAAAAGTTCTTTTGAAATAATTTCTTTGATCACAATTTCCTTAGAAAAAGCCTTTTGATTTTCTTGGTAAATTCTTCCCCTCAAAATGTGCGTTGGTTATTTGAAATCATTTAGCACATAGAGGAAAGAGTTCTTAGAAGTACTTTCACGATCATATTTCCATACAGAAAACCATTAGAAAATCAATCAAGGTACATTATGTTGAAAATAGAAATCTTTGTACCTTGATAGTTTATTTTCTTTAGAAATGCTCCCCCTCAATATGTGCTTCGAGATTCGAAAGCATTTAGCACATATGGGAGAGCAGCATGCACTTTTGAATCAAACGATCACCTTTTATCAGATTTCATAATTAAATCACAAATTCTCCCCCGATCAAAAATATCAACCCCTTTGAGAGTTTGGATCCCAAGTGATTTAATAAGGTTTAGAAAACATGGGAGAACTTGTGGCCTTGTTTAAATACTCTTCTGGTTTTTGGTTAAATGCTCCTCCTCAAACATGTGCATCATGTATTTGAAATCGTTTGGCACATGAAGGAAGGAGTGCTTTTGAAACAATCACCATTTAAAACCGATTTGAGATTTAAATCACGATCTCTCCCCCGATCAAAAATTTCAAACCTTTTGAGATTTGTGATCCCAATTGATTTAAATTATTTAGAAAATTTGGGGAAAGACGTGGCAAGATTTAATTTTGAAAAATGACAGATAAGGACCAATTTTAGACAATAAAGATTGTTAGTGTCATGTATGATAGTTTTAAGAGATCTTTAAGTAAAATAAAACAATTTCACAATCAAACAAGAACAGATAAAAATTTCATTTTGTAAGATCTTTGAGTTTTAAAGAAAATCATACCATGACATAACATTAAATCTTTAGATCACCACTTATTATTATACTAACCGGACTTTTATGAAGAAATATCGTTTGAAAATACTTAAGCTTGAAATCACTCTCCCCCTCAATCAATGACCGTAGTCATTGATTGAGTGACTTATGTTTAAAATGAAGTCCGATTGATTTCCAAAATTTGAGTTCAATTTATTTTCAAAACAATATTTTTTCATTTTCAAAACAATTTTATCAAATTTGTTTGAAAAGTGGTGTTATTCACTACTTGTCCTGCACAAAGATATGTTAGGTGGATAAGAAGCTTCTGTTGTTGCTGTAGGGCTGGAAGAAAACCATCTGCAGATGCAGTGAGACCTCTTAAGTTGCATATATCGTGCCAACTCTCCATGGAGATCTAATTAAGCTCCGTTTCTTCTTTTGTCGATCCAAGAAATAGTTACCCTTTCATTTCGGCATCCAATCATCTGCATTTGTGGGATCCGGGTCGGGAACATTCTTATAATCCATGATATCTGCATACGTTAGTAGACATACAAACAGATATATGGTGGTCGACAACACCCAAACAGCAATCGACTAATAAAAGTTAATCCAACATATCAATCAGATCATAAAAGGCATGGGAATTGTGTGTTTATCAAACTCAAATCATCTAATTCTAACAATCATATCCTAAATTCCTAGTCCTTTGACATAGGCAAATATCATTTTTAGTTAAACACGTAGGATAATTAGTTAAGCCCGATAGATGGTATAAATTTGAAAAACATTCTCCCCCTCAATCAATGACTCATTCAATCAAAAGTTTTAGATAAACTGAGGTCATTGATTGGGTTTTTCAAATTTATGAAAACTTGATTCTGATTGATTTTCAAGCAACTCATTTACCACCATTTTTGTTAAAACAAATATTTTTCTGAAGAATTTTTGAAGGAAAAATATTTGAGTAGGAACAACAGTCCTTCGACATACTTTCCTCATTTTGTTTTAGGATAAGTGCTCGAAATTTTTGAAAATTGGTTTAGCGCAACACTTTCCTTCTTTGAAGAACGGGTTGCTATCTGAATTAATAGCAAACCATAGTTAAGCACGGGTTACAGTCTGAAATAACTGCAAGCCATATTTAGAGACATGTTTTGGAAAAAATATTTACACCTCCTGCTCGAACTTCATCTATGGTCCCGTGCCATTATTGAACGACATTTCTAAGACCGTAGATGTTATCGATACCAGACGACATGTGTTAAGAAAACAATATTTTTGGTATTTTTCAAATTTTTCTGATTTTTATGGATTTTGGTTGGTTTTATATTTTTCTATTTTCTTTTTGTTGGTTTTATATTTTTGTATTTGGTTTTAGATAAATATTTACAAAGATAGAGTCGATGATATAGTTTAAGAAGATGATGATACGAGTACCGAGATAAGGATATTGAGCAGCCTCGTTGTAGAAGATAGAAGTCATCATCTCTTAAACATTCACCACCAAAGCTTCCAAGGCTCTTGAATTGAAGAGAGAAATCGAGCCTTCTGAAAGTGAGACTTTGGTAGCTTCCCCCCAAACCGAAAATCCTTTTGTTGAGCAGATTCGAAGCTCTATTTCAAGCTTGCCTTAGCCAGGTGTACAAAGAAGCACACCATTATCATCGATCTTGCTGCTCCTTTTAAGAATGATCTTTGTAATTCTTCGTTCGGGGTTATATCATCAACAAGAAGAACATCAACGTATCATCCTATGCTTGAATGAATCTTCTCAAATTCCTTTTTCACTGAAGTCTAAAGCGATCCATACCAAAAAGTTGTCAAGAGACCACTTCCCCCAAGTAGATGAATTGATGCAGTCAGTCTCTTAGAATAGAGCTCACGAACCCGAATACACATATACCCAAAGACAGAGAAGCTTATAACATCGAATTAGCAGATTAAGTCCAATAGCCAAAGAATAACCCCGATGTATACTTTTCTCTCCCCTGAAGAAAGTGTATGAAGCTCAAGAACCCGAAGTACCCAAATGTCCAAAGAGAGGATAACCGATAACATTGAAGTAGCAGGCCGAATCACTGATTATCTCTGCGGATGTCAAATCCGGAATAAGTGATTATATCTCTGAATCACTGATTAAGCTCTCAAGTGAAACAGCTGAGCGCCCCCAATGTATACAATCTCTCTCCCCAGATGGTTGCGATATCATCAAAATCATCACACACTTGTGTACCTCTTTTATCACAAGAAACTAACTCTTCCATCTCTTCCCCCACATAGTTGGAATAAGAACACTAAACGCCATGAGTCAAAGCTTGAGTTTCTCTACGGTAATGACATTCGTCTTCCCGGGATTTCTTCAATCACTTAGAAGTATTAAGTTCATCAAGTTTACTCGCGTTTAGATACGTGTCTCCTTCCCCCTTGCTGGTTTTGATGCTTCAGAATCAGCAACATATTATACGCCCATTTACTAATAATCTTTTGAGAAGACCATTAGAAATCTTGTGAGAATTAACTTGCTGAAGAAGATTGTGAGCAAATCTAATTAGGGATTAAATTCGACATTTCACTCTCCCCCAATTAGTGCTCTCCCCTAAACCGACAATCTTATAGATAAACGCCCGGATTAAGAAGAAGTCTTTAGATCGTTAAATGCAACTCGACTTTAGTCTTCTATCATGCAGCAAAAAAATGTAGAACAGACTTTAGACTCAACCTTCTTCAAGATTGTCCATTTGGGGAATAGAATGTTAACATCTTCATCTCACTAAAAAAGTATCCCAATTAACTTACATCTTGTAAATCCCCTTAACTAAAATCCCTCCCAATCAAACAAGAACAAAAAGATGTTCATCAAGGAAATCAGCAATCAGCCCGCAACGAACACTTGAAATGGTAACACCAAACAAACAATCACATCAAACAAGAATAGAGAGATTGTTCGGAATCATCATGTTGATGTGTACGTGAAGCATTAACTGCAAACACTTTGTCAATAACTCATCAGTCCGTGAGAAGATGTCAACCAACGGCTCTTAGAAGAAACTCCATGTGAAGATGACCCGATAAGAAGAAGTTCGGTTCTTACATGAGTTAGGAGCTGTATTATCATATATTCTCATATATAACTCAACATGTAGAATTATCATACTTCTTCTCCCCCTCAAGAGTTGCATACGGAGATGCCATTCTTGATTAAACAAGTGAAAATCATCCAAATGTAGTCTATTCACACTTCTCCCCTCAAAGGTAGCTGTGGAAAACTAGAAGGGGGGGTTGAATAGTTTTGCCAATTAAAACTTCCTTTTAATCTATTTAGATCGACTTATGTCAATCTATTTGGTTGTGTGTGTTGGATGTTGATAAACAAGCATATAAAGATATGTAATGAAAGATAAGAGTAAGAAGCACAAAACCACAACGCAAGTATTTATAGTGGTTCGGCTACAAGGACACCTTCCTTGCCCTACTCCACTCCCCGAGTCACCTACTCGAGAGTTCGTAAACACTACACCAATCTCCTTATGGCGGAGAAGCCTTCACAACGTCGCTTAACCTTTTTACGGTACAAAGCTAGATACCGAGTTCTTTCACACCCAAGCGAACCACACCTACACAACGTCGCCTACCCTTTATGAGGTACTAGGCTAAGTACCTAGTTCTTTCACTCCAAGGTTAACTACACTTTCACAACGTCGCCTACCCTTTATAAGGTACTAGGCTAAGTACCTAGTTCTTTCACTCCAAGGTGAACTACACCTCACAACGTCGCCTACCCTTTATTAGGTACTAGGCTAAGCACCTAGTTCCATTGCAATGGAGGAACTACTACCACACTACACCAACAACTAATCCCAAAGGAGATCTAGTCCTTTACAACATCATCAAGGATATCAATATCCTTGGATCTAATACTAGTCTATCTTGTACATCGAATAAAACACCATATCGAATGTACATCTAAGGCACCTTTCACTAATACCTTTGACTAGATCTACAAGACACCTTTTACTAATGTCTTGTGTCTTCACTTCTAAGCACCTTTCACTAATGCTTCTAGTCTTGACTTCTAAGCACCTACCACAAGTGCTTATGATGTAGACGATAGATACCCTTCACTAATATCTTCGTCTTGACACTTGAGACATCTTTCACTAATGTCTTCAACACTACACTTCTTACAAGAAAGAAAGGAATCATCAACAAGAAGACTTCAGTAGCCTTGATGATGAGGAAGCATGGCAACTCATGGACTTGAGCTTGCTCGACTTCAAAGGTGGTGATCTTGCCTTTAAGAGGAACCTAGAAGATCACACAAAAACAAAACTACAAACATAGATCTCTTGGATCTGAGGTTAGTGAGATTTAACTCAGGGGAGAAAGTGTGTTAGAAAGGGGTAAGAAATAATGAAGAAATGGCTCACTATTTATAGAGGAAAAATTCTACTGTTCCCCGGATCCCACGGATCCCTTCCACAAGGGATCCGGCTAGCACAAAGCTAGGGATCCGTGGGACGCTCCTCTTTGCCCATGGGTATTTTTGGTTATGGGTCATGGGTCATGGGTTATTGGTTGATCCATGGTTTTCTTTCTAGATACAATGAACTTGGTTAAGTGGTATATATAAAATCATGGGTTATGGGTCAAAACCATTTGCTAGTTTTTTACCTATTTAGTATATACTTGTTTTTACCCATTTTAGTATATACTTAGTTAAGTATATGTTAGCCCAATATGTAAACACTAGTTATTGTACATATGTATATCTAAAGCATAAAATCACTTATACTTGTTTTAGTGTTTTATGTGAAAACGTAAGTGTGTTAGAAAACTATTAGTTCAAACCATTTACATATTTTATTTGTTTCGTTAAAATGATTTTACGTTTGTTATCGACAAAACATTAGAAGATCGTAAAATATAAATAAACGTTTTTACGGCTTATTTGTATTAACAATCTCCCCCTTTTTGTTGATGACAAAACATAAACTTACTTTAAGGAAAAGCTAAAATTCGTAAAAGTTTGAATTTGTAGTTTTTACTTTCTTCTCCTCCTTTTTGTCGAAACAAAAAGAGCTTTGAAAGAAAGCAACACATTGTTTTTAAGAAAAAAATGTGAAAAATAAAAAAAATAGAAATAAAGAGCAAGTAACGGGAAAGGATCTCGTCTTTGCTCCCCCTTGACGAGTCCATCCCTAAGTAAGGGCGTCAAGAAAGTAATTCTAATCTAGTTCATTTGAAAGTAACTTTTGTAAAAGATTGCGTCTATGTGACGGGTGTGCTCCCCCTAGATGATTGCAATTTTGCAACGGGAAGTCATGAAATATAAATCTAAGATTGCAAGTAATTTTGCAATGTATTGTTTTGACACAAAGCTCCCCTAGCTTTAGGGTGTCAATTTCTTCATGTGTTAATTGAATAACTACAAAACAAAGGTTAGAAAACAAGTATAATTCACAATTTCCTGCAAATGTGGTCCAAGTTAGTAGGAAAATAGTTTCCTGTCTCACGGATCCCACGGTTCCCTCCTAGTAGGGATCCGTCTAGGCAATTATGAGGGATCCGTCTGGCTGATGAATAAAATCAGCAAATGGTGGTATAACAAGACATGTTAATACCGAAGTGAGATATGAATTATATAATATACTCATATACTCAGAAATATAGCAAGTAGCATGTAATTTCATTTAATAAAACAAGAGTTATGATATACATGACTCTAAAAATGAGAAAATAGACAATACATGACTAGGAATTTCTAGACCAACTAACGCTTGATGCTAGGAAACCACTAAAATCTTCTAGCTCAAGTTTTGTTTAGGTTTAATCTCATCAAAACGTTCGAGGAGATGATAGAACATGAAACGTTGGTCTTCTCGTACTTCATGTATCAAACTTTCAACATGTTGACAATGATATCAATCTTTGTCATGGCTAGGTGGTGGTGGTGGAACAAATGAAATAGCTTGATGAGAAGGATCAAGTGAAGCGGCTTGTGGAGCTTCAAAAGACGGAGGAATTGGTGGAGGCACATTTGAGAATGGCTCGACCAAGAATGATGGTGGTGGTAGAGAAGTGTCAACTTCCATATGGTCGGGTGGTTGACTTTGATGATTTCTCATAATCCAAATAGGATTATATGATGGAAACGGCGAAAAGGAAGCCGGAGCTAGTGTTGACTCAACACTTAGATTTTGTGTCACTATTCCTCCTAATGAAGAGAGTGTTGTCGGCGGAAGCGGATGAGACGGCCTAGGAGGCAAGTACTCTAAATTGTAAAGGTGTGGTGATGATAGTGGAGATGTAAACGAGATAGCTCTAGGAACCAATGGTGATGGTTTAGTGGAGATGATATTGTTTGGCCTAGGAGGTATGGTGGTGTTTGGCATAGGTAGTTTTGTGGGTACTATTCTTTTAGGAATAGGTTTGATTGGTTGAGAAGGAA
Organism: Chrysanthemum seticuspe; assembly: GCA_019973895.1. Classification (NCBI taxonomy): domain Eukaryota; kingdom Viridiplantae; phylum Streptophyta; class Magnoliopsida; order Asterales; family Asteraceae; genus Chrysanthemum; species Chrysanthemum seticuspe. The sequence goes on along the minus strand of BPTQ01000005.1, from coordinate 259,057,935 downwards.
TCCTAACATTTGTTGGCTTGACTGGAGATGATTCGGTTGAAGAGATTTCGTGTACAACACGAGCCTTTTTCTTGGGAGGTTCTTTGGTGGATAAGTTACTACTTGGGGTTTTCCTCATGATGAGATGATTTCAAGGAGGTTTGTGAATGTTTAAGTGCTGAAAGTTTAGGAATGAAGATGATGACTAAGGAGGTCCTAATAATGTGATTTATAAAGCAAGAGAATTGGCAAGTGCATTTAAGCCTTAAGCCATTGAGATTCATTTGAATGTTATGATTAACATGCACAAGAGTCAACTACAGAGGTTGTGCTGATCTAGGAACTCATTTAAGATGAGATGGAGTGTTCAAATTGGAAAGATGAGCTTGAAATGATTGTTGTAGCTAGATTTGACATAGACTGTCATCCGGATCCCACGGTTCCCTCCTCAGAGGGATCCGTCTAGGCTAATCCTAGGGATCCGGCTCTCAGCAGCTATGAAAGAGTGGAAATGATGTTTCTAAGATCTAAGATCTATATCATCTTGAGTGTTTCAGTCCTCCTAAGTGTCTTAAATGGAAGGGTCTTTAAGTACTTGAAGGTAGTGAGTGATGTAGCTAATGATTGTCTTTTATGGAAGGATTTGGAACTTTCATGAGTACCAATGGATGAACAAGTTTGACACTAAAGATGAGAGTGTCAATTGAAGCTAAATGATCCTAGAGATCAGGTTGTGACTTAGAATTGTGTTTTGGAAAATATCCTAGAGACTTTGAGATGGGAAAACTAGAGTTTGATCAACTTTGATCAATTATGGTGTAAGGATGATTATGACCCTAATTGAGAGATTTCCAATGTTTAGATATGAGGGATCATGTGAAACATGATGTGTGAGTTTTGAGAGCGAAAGAGTATTAAAAATGAAAAGATAGATCTACAAGCGTCTTAGAGTGTGATCTAGGTGAGTTATGTGTGAGTAGGAAGGATCTACCTATCTTGATAAGGACTTAATTTTCCTTAAGACACTATGTTTAACTTAGTGTGAGGTGTTCTAAGGATGTGTTTGAAATACAATGCTTGCAATTGCATTTTCTGTTTGCCGGATCCCACGGTTCCCTAAGTGTAGGGATCCGTCTAGCACAAACATTGGGATCCGTCCATCTGCTCAGCAGAACCTTTACTAAAGGTATGCAATGATCTTGACAATGCATTATATCCCAAGGTTGATTTAAAGAGGTTCTAACACCAAGATATCAAATGTAAGATGTTTTATTTCATAAAAGAAATTAGATTACATTGATAAAGCACGAGTACAAGAGATTTGATCCTATTTGAAGTACTACTAAGTTCCTTGAGTGTTTTTGCTAGACGGATCATTATGTGATTGATGAGTGTTGGTGGAATCAAAAATGAAGAAAGTCTTCATGAGAGATATGTTTAGCGGTTCCATCATCTTGTTCACAAGTACGTACAACGGACTTTGAAATTGAGGATGGAAGTGCATAACGTTGTGATAGAGGCGTGTCAAGAACATTCCATAAGGGATGAGTTTATTCTTGGAGCCTTGAAGATTTACAATACACCTTGCAAAGAAGTAGGCGAGATTGTATGGTTGTTGTGTTAGCAAACAGTACAACATGTGAGCACAACAAGCGGGAAGGATTTCTCGATTTCCCCTAAGACTCCAAACATTCTCACGTAGGATGAGTGCAAGAGGCTTGTACTCTTCTCGGATGTCCCGTGTGAAGATAATGTTTGGATCGGAGTAATATCGTCGAGGTTTGCATATTATGCGATTTAAATCTTCCAGGGAGGGTATGTGTGAACAATATGGGCTATTTTCTTCACGAAAGTTGAAGAGAGAATCAAGAGACCAATCTTCGGTGAAGGCACATTGTCTATGATTTGGAATCCGGAGGATGTGAGAAAAATGCCCAAGGGTTAGAGTAAACTTTTGGTTTTTGATATAAAACCAAAGAGATAGAGAGCGATCCTCGTTATGAACGAGTTCAACTTGACGGAAGAATTCCATTATGAACCTTGGACATATCTTCTCGTTGATTTCAAGAAGACATTCTAGTCCTATGGCTCGGAAGGAGGTATTGATACCTTCTTCGAATTGTAGAGAGGTGTCTACAATACGTCCTTCATGGAAGTGACGGTTTTCGAGATTATTGAACCCACGGACATGATTGCCAGGTGTGTTGGGTTCAAGGGAAATGTTCGGAGTGTAGACGCTAGTGAGTGAAAAATCAAACTCATATTCATGCGTCATAATTGAACCTATAGAAATGATAAGTTAATAGAAAGTGATGTTTATGATCAACTTATGATTTTCTAACGTTTTTATTAGATTTTTATTAACAAAGGTTTTTAACACGAAAGACACTTAACTTACTTATGGTTTTTGACATATTAGTGGAGTATTAATTTTAGAAGAAAAGAGGTTTTTAATTTGCATGAAAAACTGTTCTCCAGTAGGACGGATCCCACGGTTCCTTTACAAAAGGGATCCGGCTAGTATATCTTCCGGGATCCGTGGATCTGTAGTAACAGAAACAGATTTGATAAAAACATAGGTTTTACAGTTTTTATACCACGAAATATGTTTTATCCTACAATTTCTTTTAGCATGCATACATGTCTTCAAATGTATCACGAAAGAATATAAAACATATAAATCAAAAGAGGTGACAAACACATTATGATAATAATAACCTAGATAAACTAGATTATTAATAATATTGCATTTAAATACTAAGGATGATACAAAGGATTGGGTATATAACCCCAATATAGATTAACAACACAAAGTAAATGTCTCCTTATGTGAACTTCATCATAGGGAACACAAGTGCGATGAGTGTTAGAGCGATGAGCACGAGTGCGATGTAAACCATGTTGATGACGAATCTTCTTGGTTTTGGTTGAGATGGAATGAGGAGGAAGATGAAGTTTTTTTTTTGAATGAGAGGAAATTTTTGAAATTGGAAGATTTGAAAAAGTGAGGGTTTGATAGAATGGTCGACGGTGGGAGTATTTATGGGGAAGGAGGAATTTTGAGATTTGTGTTTTGTTTTATTATTAGAAGATATGATTTTTGGATTAAGTGAGACAAAACACAAGTTTTATAAACCATGATTTTTAGACGGAGGAGTGACGCGTATGTGAGAAAAAGCTTCCTAATGAAGCTACATGTAAAACATGTGTAAACACGAAATCTACTCAAATAAGTGCCTAACAAATAACACTTATTTATTAAACTAATATTATTTAGATATAAGTGGAAAGTCATACCTCGAATGCACTTAGGAATGTCTTTAAAAATGACACAACAAATGTCACTTAGACGATTCCCGCTTCTTTGCGTTTAAGATACCTTCTTAAGGAAGGTATTCTTGTTACCAAGCGATTCCTATAGCTTGGTGGGTATGAGCTTTGACTAATCAACATGACAAAGAAGATTAGTGCAATTAAAAGAAAAAGTAAATAAGAAAAAATGTTGTTATCGAATCAACATCCAAACATATAGTTTTAAAGAGACATGGTGTTTTTTTTATGAAAAACCTTCTTTGTAGTTTTCAATTAACCATGGATCGTATCAAGTTTTTAAAGTACAATATACTTCAAGAAACTTGGTAACGAAGCTCTGATACCAATTGTGGAAAACTAGAAGGGGGGTTGAATAGTTTTGCCAATTAAAACTTTCTTTTAATCTATTTAGATCGACTTATGTCAATCTATTTGGTTGTGTGTATTGGATGTTGATAAACAAGCATATAAAGATATGTAATGAAAGATAAGAGTAAGAAGCATAAAACCACAACGCGAGTATTTATAGTGGTTCGGCTACAAGGACACCTTCCTTGCCCTACTCCACTCCCGGAGTCACCTACTCGAGAGTTCGTAAACACTACACCAATCTCCTTATGGCGGAGAAGCCTTCACAACGTCGCTTAACCTTTTTCCGGTACAAAGCTAGATACCGAGTTCTTTCACACCAAGGCGAACCACACCTACACAATGTCGCCTACCCTTTATAAGGTACTAGGCTAAGTACCTAGTTCTTTCACTCCAAGGTGAACTACACCTTCACAACGTCGCCTACCCTTTATAAGGTACTAGGCTAAGTACCTAGTTCTTTCACTCCAAGGTGAACTACACCTTCACAACGTCGCTTACCCTTTATTAGGTACTAGGCTAAGCACCTAGTTCCATTGCAATGGAGGAACTACTACCACACTACACCAACGACTAATCCCAAAGGAGATCTAGTCCTTTACAACATCATCAAGGATATCAATATCCTTGGATCTAATACTAGTCAATCTTGTACATCGAAACACACCATATCGAATGTACATCTAAGGCACCTTTCACTAATACCTTTGACTAGATCTAAAAGACACCTTTTACTAATGTCTTGTGTCTTCACTTCTAAGCACCTTTCACTAATGCTTCTAGTCTTGACTTCTAAGCACCTACCACAAGTGCTTATGATGTAGATGATAGATACCCTTCACTAATATCTCCGTCTTAACACTTGAGACATCTTTCACTAATGTCTTCAACACTACACTTCTTACAAGAAAGAAAGGAATCATCAACAAGAAGACTTCAGTAGCCTTGATGATGAGGAAGCATGGCAACTCATGGACTTGAGCTTGCTCGACTTCAAAGGTGGTGATCTTGCCTTTAAGAGGAACCTAGAAGATCACACAAAAACAAAACTACAAACATAGATCTCTTGGATATGAGGTTAGTGAGATTTAACTCACGGGAGAAAGTGTGTTAGAAAGAGGTAAGAAATAATGAAGAAATGGCTCACTATTTATAGAGGAAAAATTCTACTGTTCCCCGGATCCCACGGATCCCTTCCACAAGGGATCCGGCTAGCACAAAGCTAGGGATCCGTGGGACGCTCCTGTTTGCCCATGGGTATTTTTGGTTATGGGTCATGGGTCATGGGTTATGAGTTGATCCATGGTTTTCTTTCTAGATACAATGTATCTTAAGGATACAATGAACTTGGTTAAGTGGTATGTATAAAACCATGGGTTATGGGTCAAAACTATTTGCTAGTTTTTTACCTATTTAGTATATACTTGTTTTTACCCATTTTAGTATATACTTAGTTAAGTATATGTTAGCCCAATATGTAAACACTAGTTGTTGTACATATGTATATCTAAAGCATAAAATCACTTATATTTGTTTTAGTGTTTTATGTGAAAACGTAAGTGTGTTAGAAAACTATTAGTTCAAACCATTTACGTATTTTATTTGTTTCGTTAAAATGATTTTACGTTTGTTATCGACAAAACATTAGAAGATCGTAAAATATAAATAAACGTTTTTACGGCTTATTTTTATTAACAGTAGCAAATGATGTCGCCATCGTCATTATAAACGAGAAAGTGGAATAAGAGAACAACCATCGGTAGTTCGGTTCACTTGATAACTGAAAACGCGTGGAAAAATTATGAAGCATGTTGATGAGAATGGTCATTAATAAGAAGATTTCTCTTCTTCAGAAGATAAAGCGCACTGAAGCGTACACTTTTCTTTTCTTTAGTGAAAGAGGCTTGAACTGTTGTGTTCAAACGTCATAATCTCTCGCTTTTCAACTACTCTTGGCAAAATTGTAATCAATCCATTATCATTCAGCAGGCTCTTAGGCGTGACAGCTGATGGAGAAAACCCATTATGATGAATTTGACCCTGAAGTAAAACAACCTGAACTTGTGACTTAAACTTGCACACATGTAACAAAGAGCGGTGCCGAGAGTTCATCCTCCATTGAATCTCCAAGTACTCTATACTCTTCATCCAACCAACCATCAAGTATTAGACGTACATCACCTCTTGAAAATCCACAATTGAATGTGACACTGAGCACTACAACGTAACTCCTTAAAGTAATAGTTATCTTGTGGTGGTAAGATCCCAATTCCCCCAAGTGGTAAAAGAAAAAGAAAAAGTCACCCAACAATAACTAGATTTCCATGTCTTCATTTTTGATAATAAGCTCGAACAAGGATCTTGAAGAATATTCATCCAACCATCCCCGATACCTTCAGATACTAAGTACACTCGCCCGTGATATTTTACTTCAACCTCAAATAAATAATAGTGAATTAACCCCGTTGTCACATCTTCTGGTTAAAAGCTCAAGTCTAGCCTCCTTTGACGTTTTAAGTGAGCTATGATAATGGTTTTCATCCCGACCATAGTTAGGAGCACATAACCCCATAAAACCATGTAATGACCAAACTGCCATGACAAATATCCAAACACACATCCAATTCATGAAGTACACCCTTTTATCCCTTCTTCGAAGTAGAAACTGTAGCACCAGCATCAGATAAGACCTCGAAATACACTTTCCTTTCTCCAGGATGGTTCCATCATCACGGGATTTTACAATTATATGGTTTAAACCGAGAAATAGTTTCTTTCGCGGGATTTTACAAGACCAAGAATAAACCGTAAGATAGATCTGGAAATGCACTTTACTATTACCAGGATGTTTCCATTGTCACGGGATTTTACAAGTCTATGACTCAAATCGAGAAATAGATTCTTTCGTGGGATTTTACAAAATCAAGACAAAACCGTAAACAATGTCAGCTTGAATGTGTTATAACAACTTTGGTTTTGATGAATATCAGTTTTAGGGGAAAATGCAGCGGTTCATCAACGGTTCATTCTCCATCTTCTACACTATCATCAACAATTCTTTACCCATATGTAGACAACTTCACAAACCATACTAAGTCAAGTAGTATAAACTACTTCCCCTTGGGGTTGATCGTGAAATATCAAAGTACACGTTTCTCCCCCATGATGATTTCGAACTTTCCGAAGCATCATTGACGTGTACGACCATTTGCCCGAGAAGTTCTTGTCAAAAGCAAACATCTGGAAAAATCATGAGTGGCACTAAATATTTTCGAAAGATTTTACTCAGACTGTAAAGTATCATTGACATTATGTAGCGAGGAGTATTCTATGGGAATTGCTGATTACATCTCAACCATTCAATCCTTTGGTAAACACATCATTCACGTATTCTGGCGGCTAATGTAGTGACCACATGGAGAAGTAAACCCGATATATCAAACTTGAACATGCCGTAAAATTCCCCAGATTTGCTACTTAAGCTTGTACTAATCCTTGTGAAAAAGAAACGGTGTACCCAATGTACAAGACCTCTTGACGTATCCTCAATTGTGTGAGACACCGAAGTGATAGTTACGTTGTGGGTTAAGCGAGAAAGAATCACAACCGTAACTAAATAGCCAAGTCTTTATCACACTCAACAAATGCCCAAACAAGTCATCTTCGCGGAAAGGTAGAAAGAAAGAAGATGGAATAAATAAACGCGCCCGGAAAACCTCACTTCAGATCCAAATAAGAAATACCGAACACAAATAACCCTGTAGTCAACCTAGTTCCAATAACAATTCAAGCCGTGGCCAAATATTTTTCGTGAAAGTGTATAAACAAACGTATCAAATCGCACAGCACAACAAATTTCAGTATCAATCCCATATCAAATCTTTTCAACAAATCTCATGACCAAAATTCATCAATTCGCAAGGTTTATCATCAAACCGTAGTAGCACAGTCCAATCATCCGATTCAAAACTATCGTACGGCTCAACACAATCAAGCGACCCAAGAAATCATCAAATGAGGTTGGTTCAATATAGCATTTGTTTGATATCAACATAATACCAAAGCAATATTTGGTCCAATTATCCCATAAATGATCAATACGAGACATCAACAATCAGGCCCAAATATGTTACTCAGAACCGGTTTAGAAGGCCCATTTCCTTTATTAAGACACGCTCGGCCCATTTCTATCATAAGATCCAATCTCAACACAGCCCTAATAATGTGGGATATAAAGATGCATAATATATCACACATTATAACCTAATCACCTCTTCAAACCCTAAAAAATCTCACACACTTAACCCTATTATTCTCTCACATATGTGTGCAGACAAATAATACATCACCAAACCCTAAAACTTCTCAAAACAGATCTGCCTCTTTCACTGATCCTCTCATCAAATCCTCATCTTTACCAACTATTACGAAACACTAATCATAGTCAATACAAATCTGCCCCTCCATTTCCACATGATGCACGCAAGTGTCACTCACCACAGGGATGGTTAGAGTAAAGGTTTATTCAACACGATCTAACAATGAGTTCACAGGTTGGTTCAATACGTTTTTGTTGTTCATTGTTTATTTCAGAAACCGAATCAAAAGGAAAAGGGAAAGCATCATTGTTTTATCCTTTACCTTACAAGTTTCGTATATAAAAAAAAAACAAGGCTTCTAAATGATCAATGAAGAAATACGCGAGTTACTCATGAGATTGTTATAGATCTATGCATGAGACTCACGGATCAGAGATTGTTGATTTGATTTTCCTTTAATTTTCGTTTTCAAGATCAATGATGTGTTGGAGGTTCAAAATATTGGTGAATCTTTTAAAGATTTGGAACCTATTGAACCCAACTGAGATCTGTTTGCAATAATAAGAGTTGATGATGATTTTTTCCGTGTGAACCTGTAGTGGTTTTGATTTATCTCTTAATATGCACGAAAATAGATCTGAGATTCTTATGAATTTTCTTTTCAGTTTAGTGTAGAGCCAGTGATGAGTTAAGAGATGTGTTTGTTGGAGTTGTGATTGGTTTTGATGTTAAGGGTTAGGACTTGGTAATAGAGTTTGGTCGAGCTGTGGTTAACTTTAGTTTGGTATTTGCTTTTGAGGTCATGTGGTCAAAATTCAATCATCATCTTCTTCTACTTTTCAGACAAGTCGCTTCTTGACACAAGTCGCTTCTTGACACGAGTCGCTTCTTGACATTGACCATTAATGACAAAATGCATTTGACTCAATAGTCAAAATGCCTCATAAGCACAAATCGCTTCATGAATTAAGGACAAGTCGCTTTCAATATAATGACAAACCGCTTATTTTATTCCATGAAACTGACAAACCGCTTTGAAGAAACAGGACCACAAATCGCTCAGACGAATGTATGCATACAGAAACGTCTTAAAAACCAGTTTAACATATCATTATAAAAATAGTTTCGATCCTGATTTGCAATATGACCACAAACATATTCAAACTTGACCAACAAAGCTTAAAACCAGAAAACGCGAATATGTTCTCATTTAAAATCAGTAAACATTTCAAAATGATAACCAGCGGCATGTTATAAAATCACAACAGCAACAAAGCATCAAACATCACACACCAATATCAAACTGCATCAATGAATCATAACAAACCGCATATACGAATCTAACAAACCGCTTATAAAAGCCATTCGAATCAACACAAAAAAAAACCTAGGCTTTGATGCCAATTGTAGGATCGTATATTTTATGTTGTTTAGATGATTCGGGTGGTCTAGGATTATGATTAAACAAGAGAGCCATGTTTAGAGAGATGAAGAGAGGAGAGGGTGTTCTAGAGAGAGATAAATCAAAAGGAAAATGTTAGATTATCAAAGAAGCACCACCCCTTCCAAGGATGGAAGGGGTATTTATAGTTACAGACTACACGCCCTCCTGTCGGGCTGTGGATCAGGCATATGGTGGGTAAAGACCCGTCCTTCCTCTACGGTGTTGCTCTAAACTAATCTACGCTACTAACTAACTAATTAACTATTAAATAATGTAAATAACGACATGTCTACGAGCTAACATATGCTAGACCATAATTGGGGTAACCGACACTTACACATGGAATTTCCAATTCCTAACACCCATTGAACTCCTCTTTACACTCCACAACATAATGGTGTGTCTGAGAGGAGAAATCGAACACTGCTTGACATGGTTCGCTCCATGATGAGTCAAAATACTCTTCCAAAGTCCTTTTGGGATTATGCCCTTGAGTCTGCTACACGCATTCTCAATATGGTTCCAACTAAGAAGGTTGATAAGACACCATATGAAGTATGGCATGGACAAGCCTCTAAGCTGTCTTACTTAAAAGTCTGGGGTTGTGAGGCACTTGTTAAGCGTGATACACTTACCAAAACTGAAAAAATTGAACCCAAATCTGTTAAGTGTATCTTTGTAGGATACCCAAAGGAAACAATAGGATATTCTTTCTACCTTCCATCAGAGAACAAAGTTATTGTTGCTCGAAATGCTGAGTTCTTTGAGAGCAATATCATGGATTAAGAAGCAAGTAGGAGTCTAGAAGATCTTGAAATAATTCAAGATGAAGATACAAATCCTTCTTTAGACACTAGCTTACATCATGATGAGGATGATCAAGAAATTGATGAACCTCAAAGTGATATTATTCCAATTCGAAAGTCCACAAGGACACGCCATGCTCCTGATCGTATGTGCTTATACATCAATTCTGAGGAACATGAGTTAAGGGATCTTGGTGAACCCAATAACTATAAAGCTGCATTGGTGGATCCTGAATCCAACAAATGGCTTGATGCGATGAATGTGGAAATGCAGTCCATGAAAGACAATGATTTCTGGGTTTTAGTTGAGCTTCCTCCTAACTGCAAGACAGTTGGTAGCAAGTGGCTTTTCAAGAAGAAATCCGACATGGATGGTAAGGTATAGACCTTTAAAGCTCATCTCGCAGGGCTTTATTCAAACCTACGGGATTGATTATGAAGAAGATATTTTCTTCAGTTGCAGAAATTAGAGCTATGAGGATTCTCATAGCCATAGCTGCGTTCTATGACTATGGGATATGGCAAATATATGTCAAAACCGCTTCCTCAATGGACATCTTTACGAAGAGGTCTATATGGGGAAACTTGGGGGTTTTGTTGATCCTAAATATCCTAACCGTGTATGCAAGCTCAAGCGTTCCATTTATGGACTTAAGCAAGCATCTAGTCAATGGAATAAATGTTTTGATGATGAGATTAAGAAATTCGGATTTCCTCAAAATCAATATGAGTTATGTGTATATCAGAAAGCTAGTGGGAGTTATGTCACTTTCCTAATTCTATATGTTGATGACATATTGCTTATGGGAAACAACATTCCAATGTTACAAGATGTAAAATCGTATCTTGGAAGATGTTTTGCCATGAAAGATTTAGGAGAAGCTGCATATATTCTTGGAATCAAGATCCATAGAGACAGATCTAAATGATTGATTGGTTTATGTCAAAGTGCTTACATTGAGAAAATCTTGAAGAGATTTTATATGGAGAATTCCAAACGTAGAGCTATCCCAATGCAAGAGGAGCCTAAGTTGAGTAAGTCACAAGGTGCTGAGACACCTGCTACGAAAGAGCACATGCAAAGAGTTCCTTATGCTTCGGCTATAGGATCTATTATATATGCTGTGAGATGTACTCGTCCTGATGTTGCGTTCGCTCAGAATGTGACAAGCCGATTTCAAAAGAATCCAGGTGAACTTCACTGGAATGTTGTTAAGAATATTCTTAAGTATTTACGCAATACTAAGGATATGTTTCTGGTTTATGGAGGGGAGATGGAACAAGAGCTCAGGGTTTCTTGCTACACTGATGCTGGATATCTGACAGATGCTGATGACTTAAAATCTCAGACTGGATATGTTTTTGTTCTAAATGGAGGTGTTGTTGATTGGAAAGCACAAAGAAAAGTATATTCGCTACTTCATCTACAGAAGCTGAGTATATAGCTGCTTGTGATGCATCTAAAGAGGCTATATGGATTTGTAAATTCATTTATGGGTTGAACATTGTTCCCACAATTTAAGAACGCATAAATATGTATTGTGATAATACTGGAGCCATTACTATAGCTAATGAAAGCGGAATCACGAAGGGTGCTAGACATTATCGCGCAAAAGTTCATTATCTTCGAGAGACCATTGAAATGGGTGACGTGAATATATCAAAGGTTCACATAGATGACAACCTAGCAGATCCATTTACGAAAGCTTTAGCGTATCCTAAGCATTCTAAATTGACGAGAGGTATAGGTTTAATACCAGCTAGTAGTCTCATGTAAATCTGCGTGTTAATTAGTATTTGGATAATTTGGAATTGTAAGACAGTTATTACTTTCTGATAAATAAAGATACGAGGTATTTATTATTTTATTCATCTAATCTGTTATTCCATATTTGCATGTTTAATCCATGAAATGATTTATCATTCTAAATATGTCCATTGTCGGTTAACAATATGGGAATATTTTTATGCAAGGCAAATGTGAGTGTTGGTTATATTCTAATGAGAATGTGGATTGTTCCTGCCAAACTCATATGTATTCACGAGAGATGCATATTGGATACCCCAACTTTCAAACATTTACTTTCGGATCCTTGTCATAAGTAAAATATTAAAAATGGTTTGTTAAAGTCGTCCTTAGACTTGAGATACAAGCAAGTTATGTTATGTGTGGATATCATTTTTGTAAGTATAGACCAAACGATATCTGAATAAGGTAGTTATAAAAGCTATATTTCAGAGTGATGTGAAGCAGCATCCACAACACTTGTAGTCAATAAAGCATTTGTTACTCCACTTGATATGTGTAGAAAGATACCATGGCACCTCTCCAGATTTAATCAAATAATTGTTTCACCAAAACCAAAGGGTAATGCAAGATGATTCTTGATTACATTTGGTATATCTGAATTAAAATCTATAACGAGATTCTAAATGGTTAAACTATATGGAATGAGTTCGGATCCATATCTATGGTTTAACGGTATCTATAACAAAGGATGATTAAAGCAAGATATTGAATGACCATGCTACTAAGAAATTTTATGAAACTATATCTCATATACTTTTAGTTAAATAGAGAGTGAAAGCGTTGCTAGGCGTTTCCGCCTTTGGTTTTTTGTGCAATTCGCTACTCCAACTCCTAAGTGGGAGCTGTTGGTTTGTGGGAGTTGATACATATGAAATGACTAGAAGTGTGTGAGCCTATGGAGGCACACACGTTAAACACGAGAGTAAGTTGTAATGCGTTTACTACTTGAACTAACATACGACCCGTTTGTATTTACTTGACCCGTATTATATGTGATCCGGTTATGATAAGCCCGTAAGACCCTTTGGCCGGTTCTTTCCAAAGTGGGTCGGTTGGGGGTGGTCCTAATTGGAAACGATTTAGGATGGGTCATGACTTGGAGCTCAAGTCTTGAGCTCAAGCTTGGTCGGTTTATTATCCTATATAAACTCACCCACGCCTCTTAAAATCATACGCTACATTCACATATTATTCAGAACCCTATAACGATCAAACATCCAATTCCAGTCGATCCAAAACTTCTAACCGATTAGGGTTTTTGGTTCAACTTGTACACAAATTTAAACCCTAACTTGCTTGGTACATTCAAGGTATTCTAAGGGTTTTCAAGTTTGATTGTTTTACAACTTATCAAAGCCAATTAGAAATTTTTAAAGGGCTTTTTAGTATTCTGTGTTTCGTGGGTAGAAAGTCACAAGAAGATATCAGACAGTGTTGTCCGATATCGGGTAGAACTTGTTTTGGTTCTCAGGTATTGTTGTTGTGTGATCTCGAACATGATAAAGACAAGGTCTTTAGGTTTTTTTTGTTCGTGATTAGTTCAAGTATTCAAGGGTTGATTTGGGTAAACATTCTCTACTAGCTTAATCAAACGTATTTGTGGTTAAGTGTTTGTGTGTGGACTCGTAGAGGTGTTTGTTTTAAGCACTTGGTTTCTTGTTCGTTAATTACTTTCGGGTGACTACGAGGGTTAGTTTTCTTTATCCCTTTTATTCATTATTGTTTATTATTTATGTGTTAACCTAATTGCATAAACTAGATCTAATTCCGTTGCGTACTCGTTGCGTTACTTATTTAACTAGATATAAAATCCCAACAAGAAGATTCATGAAGCATTAAAGATTAATGAAGTCAGAAGACTATGAGGACATTCTTATAGTTGTTGCGCTTATGATGTGTATTTATATTTTACTTGTAGGAAACATTGTAAGAAATTCTCGTATGACATCACTTGGAGAGAGATTATTAGCCTTAAAAGTGAAGTCATTTACGGAATTGAATTAGTATCTTTGTTTACTTTTACGTAGGGACTTATATTATCAAATAGGTTAAGTTAGGCGTATAAAGTAGTATATATACCCTCCTAGTCACAACTAGGAGGGTGAAACTCATTTGTAACACTTAATAAGTGTGTGTGTATGTGTGTGTGTGTATGAGTGTTTCTTCTCTCTTAATCTAATATACACATCTTTCCGCTCACTACTCTATCTCTACATTTTACCATGTCTAACTACTATTTTGAGCTTCCCCGACCATCCAAATTCATTTAGGATCTTGTTACAAGTCGTCTTCTTATGAAATTTTCGTGTCCTTGAGAAATATATTGTCATTGCGATTGAACTTGGAGTTTTAAAGTGGGATCCTCAGAACCTAGGATTAGCAACAACATTGTTAATACAAATAAACCGTAAAAACGTTTATTCACATTTAGCGATCACTTTGTGTTTTGTTGATAACAAATATAAAGTTATCATAAGTAAAATTATAAGGATACATGTTATTTTTGTAAAGTATATACATTTGGTCATTTACATAAAATGTTGTAATAATTCATTTGTTGTAATAGTTTAATAGGATGGATATTATCCAAGACCCATGACCCATACCTATGGAGAAAATCCATAACCCATAACCCAAGACCCAATGTCTAGATACATTGTACCTTGTTGGGTATCCAAGGCTTATACCCATGACCCATGACCCGGTTTGCAACCCAAAACCCGGACTGGTACAACCCCCAGTTTGCCGGATCCCTTGGATTGCACTGGACGGATCCCCCAAGTGAGGGATCCGTGGGAACCGGGCTACAATAGAGATTTTTGCCTATAAATAGTGAGCCATTTCTTAATTGTTACTCACCCCTCTTCTTACCAACTCTCTCATATATTACTTCTCTCTTGTAATCTCAGATCTATTGATCTATCTAGTAGTTCTTCTTTCTTTAGTTGTGATTCTCATATAGGTCCTTCTCAAAGACGATATCACAAGATACTACAAGTCATCCAAGCAATGAGTCCTTGATTGATTTGTTCCTCCACAAGATTTCTGTAACAAGATCTTGTATTTCATATTTCACATAGTTGTTGTGTTATAGTTGTGTTGGTTTGGTCCGCCATGTTAAAGACTTTGTAAAACCCGCAAATTCGAATTCGTTATATTTGTTTTGCACCCGATAATAATATAAGAATTATAATTATTATGCAAAATTAAAACCAATATGATAAATTATTAAGCTATGACAAATTAATATTAACCTAAAGTTATTTATTAGATTTTAACATTTGATTTTAATTTTGTACCTTGACTTTATTTAAGTTGTTACAAATGTATATACCAAGTTAAATAAATAAATAAATAAATAAAATGAGGGGATAAATACAAAATTTCGCCCCCTCCCCCCTTTCCTTGCAATGTAATTAAAATTTTAGAAATTTCCTCTTAAAATTGACTGGGCTTTCCATAAATATTTACACGGTATTTTTATATCCAGATTCCATCCTTTTTTTTCATTATACCAATTATTATCAAATCCCTAAAAACCCTAATTCAAAATTTCGGCCCTCCCCCTAATCTTCAAGAGATGCAGCAGCTTGGTGTGATTGGGTGATCGATTGTGATGTTATCAAGGTCGGGAAAATTCGTCTTGGTTTCATTGTAACCGAATTTCTCTTTAACCGGAAACTAGGTATTTTGTTTTCATATTTTATTTAATTAATTTGGCTTATATAAAATTTTGTGGTTAATTTTTATGAAAACCCTAACCTATTATGATGATAAAAATGAATTTGTAATGGTTATATGGTTCACGGATCGTTTTCTAAAAATTATTGAAACTAGTGGTACATATTAAGGGTCGATTAGGGTTTTATTGGATGAAAACATTTTTAATTTTGTACTAAGTGGATAAACACGTGTAAGACCAATTTTGTGATGTTAATAAGACCCTAATACACGTTCATGATGATCGGTAAAACCGTAGGTGTGGTTTTGGTGTCACTATAAATTTATATGTGTCGAGTTGGAAGTTATGATTTCATGTTTGGCTGTTCCAGAAATTTAGTGTTTTGTAAACTATATAATAAATTGTTAACGACACATATTTGGGTGGTTTTTTATTCTAAAATTTAATTTAACCTCAGTACTACTTTTGTGTCGATTTTCGGGGTCATTGGTAGTCGGGAAGACACCCGTATGATTTTTAAAAGTTAACATGTCAATACTGTCTTTCGGGTCTGGGAATTCAGCCAAATTGTGGGATTTTTCATAAATTATTGATGAGGTCTGGGAAGCCTTAATTTTTATATGATGTTAATTAATGTCTTAACTAATTTCTGGAATTTTTGGAATTTTTTTGGAATAGTCTAAATAAGGTTTAAAAATGTAAGTTTACAAAGTGTCAAAAGCTGATAAATCTGGGACTGTTTGTGAAAGTGATTTATGGTTTATGAAACCCTAATTAGTTACGAATATGGGTAAAGTTTACGTGTTTTGCAAGTAATAACATAATTGCACATTAACCCTAAAATTTGTTAAATGACACTTAAAACCCTAAAATATGTCAAGTTGTCATATTTGATCCTAATTTGAAGAATTATGAATTATACCTTAACTTATTCAATTCGAAAAGTTACTAAAACGGGAAACCTTCTAAAAATGGAAAGCCGTCTAAAATGGGTAATCTGATTAATATGTGACTATCTGTTTGCCATGCTATTACGTGACTAATTGATTCACCCCGTTTGCCATGCTAGTATGTAATTATTTGACTCATCCGTTTACCATGTTAAACCTCGTTCAGTTATTTTTGGAGGGTATGATTATCATTTAGTATTCCTATTTTCTATTTGTGACTACCATTCTTGTACTTTTGGTTGGTATTTTTCCGTTGCTTACGATATTCGTTTGGCTTAGTAATTGATGTTTAGTTGACTTGTTGATTTGCCATGTTTACACTTCTGTTCATGCTACTGGTTGATGAAGGAATATGGTTCAACTTACGTTATCCGTCTAGTTGACTTGTTTAGTTTGCCATGTTATATTCTTGTTTAGTTAATTCATTCTATTATGATGTTTGTTTGGTATTCCTACCTGATACATGTGACTATCATGCTTATACTGTTGTTAGTATTTCCGCTGGTTATGATACTTGTTCTGTTTATTAACTGTGGGTTATCTGACTTGTGTGATTGCTATGTTTACATTCAATTTAGTTGCTTCCGCCTGCTTATAGAATTCAGCTTGGCCTATATGTATTTTGATTATCTGATTTATTTGTGTTGCCATATTTGTGTTTAGTTGATACGCTGACTGCTATGCTTGTACACTGTTTGGTTACTTGTTTTGTTTATGATACTGTTTATCAACCCCTATTTGTTTATGCTTGGTATACGTATGTTTGGTTATTTATACGTGCTTTAGTCTCCTTCGATTGTTGTTCTTCTTGTTATCTGTTAATATTGTGTTCTGCAGGTTCCTCATTGACTCATTTTGTTCATTGCTATGACCTTGATATCAGTTTCCTTTGATTCCCTTTATTTCTTTATTTTGTTTAGTTTTTTAGTTTTCATATATTTTCACTGGGGTTTTTAAGCTCAGCCGCACTTTATTTTCCATGCGGCTGGTGTTAGGATTTAGAAAATCCTGTAGTTAAAGAGTCGGTCACCTCAAGTATATGTATTTGTTAGAAAGCTCGTAGTCGTAGTCATTTAGTGTTAGTAAGTAGTTTTTTAAGTAACACCGTGGAGGACGGACGGGTCTTTACCCACTGTATGCCTGATACACAGCCCGTAGGAGGCGTGTCTTATAAAAACCTATAAATACCCTTTGCCTAGCAAGGCAAAGGGTTGGAGCTTTCATAATTCATTTTTCTTTGTCTCACTAAAGTTCCCAACTCTCTTCCACTTTCTCTCTCTAGACTCTATCTCATACGCCCCATATTGTGTGTTTGATTATGTGTTTGTGGAAACCAATATGTTACAAATGGTATCAAGAGCCATGGTTTGATAATTCATCTTTCATGTTCTTGGATTTCTAGTGGTTTTCATAAGGTTTTTGGGTTTGAATGAGTTTAGAGTAGTTTTCATCATTTGGGTCATTTCTAGTATTAAAGTTTGAATTTTGATAGTACCTTTGTGTTTAGAATCATTATAAGTGTCTAGGTTTTGGTTTGGAAGGCTTATATCATCGTGGTTGGATTGTTTTTGGATTGAAACGTGTCGTTTTTGAAAGTTTCATTTATGCGGTTTGTCCCTCAAATAGAATTTCTTAGAAGCGGTTTGTCTATTGAGACAAAACGACAAGAAAGGACAAAGTAGTGGAAGTAGTGGGTGTACTTGTGTACTAAGCGATTTGTCAATTTAAGCGGCTTGTGTGTTATGCGTTTTGTCTGTTAAGCGTTTTGTCTACTTAAGCGATTTGTCTCTTAAGTGATTTGTTAATCAAGCGACTTGACACTTAAGCGTTTTGACACTTAAGCGATTTGAATAGGAAGCGATTTGACAGAAGCGGTTTGTCAAGGGTGAGATTTGACTGAAGCGGTTTGTCAAGGGTGCGATTTGTCTTTTGAGACTTATAATTTCTTTGTAATACAGTTTTACGGTTTTCTCTTGATTTAGTAAAATCCCGTCAAAGAATCTATTTCCCGGTTTAATCAAAGAGTAGTAAAATCCCGTGGAATCTGTAATCATGTCTACGATCACTTCTTCCGTTGCTGATGACGTTCAAGCTGCAGGATCCGATACTCGTCCTCCTATGCTGGATAGAACCGATTATGACTCTTGGGCTCAAAGAATCAGACTGTATTGCTTAGGAAAGGAAAATGGGGTTAACATACTTAAGTCAATTGATGAAGGACCATATCAAATTGAAACTACTAGAGATATCCTTGAAATTGCTGCTGATGGTTCAGTTGTATTGGGATTGGATAGACCAAAGATGTATGATGAGCTTGGTGATAAGGAGAAAAAGAGATACGATGCATACGTCAGAGCTTCAAACATTATACTTCAAGGTTTACCTAAGGACATTTACAAGCTGATCAATCACGAAACTGAAGCTAAGGCAGTATGGGATAATGTTAAGATGCTTCTCTCTGGTTCAGAACTGACTAAAGAAGACAGGGAATCTCAGCTTTATGATGACTTTGAGAACTTTAAAATGAAACTAGGGGAAAGTGTTACTGAATATTATGTGAGATTCTACAAGCTTGTGAATGATATGAGGAATATCAAAATGACAATGCCAAATATCCAGCTCAATTCAAAGTTTGTGAACAACATGAATCCCGAATGGCACAAATTTGTCACTGCAGTCAAACTGAACAAAGGATTGAGGAATACCAATTACGAGCAATTGTATGCTTATTTGCTCCAAAATGAGAAGCATGCTGCATTTGAACGAATGGTCATGGAAAAGTTTAATACCAGTACTGGTGATGCAAGTTCTTCAAATGATTCAACTGCATTCTACACTAATGTTGGAATAACCACCAAAGCATCACAAGTCATACCTACTGGGGATGGTAATCACAAACTCATTCCAGATCCAAGTTATAAGCCTTCTGTTAGGTTCCCATGTTTGCAACACAAGCTTAAATATGAAGAAATAAGATAGAAAGTGATCGGTTGTGTCACACCCCGCCGAAAGCGGAAACACGAGGTGTAACTGGAAAGGAACATAAGCACAAGATAATAGAACATACCAACGTTTAAGATTCAAAAGAAAGGATACATCATTACAATACCAGTTTAGCCGACATCGGCAAATATAATATAAAGTTTAGATCCCAAAATATTGGGTTTTATTACATAATGATTAGTAGTGACATGTGAAAACTTCATTATGCAAAGGCCGTGAGGAAAAGCTTACAAACGACCACCTGAAATGCATGAGAGAAAACATGTCAACTATGAAAATAGTTGGTGAGTACACACCTTTTATATAATATGAAAATTCTTAAGAGAGAGAGAGTCAAAGGTTTCGGTCATCGAGAATATTCCACAAACCAAAGGCATTGTAAATCCACTCAGTTCCAAGTTCCGCCCATACAAAACTTGCAACCTGTGTATTCACAACCCATTGCACAAAATATAGTGTGTCTAGTAGTCAAGTATACGTTGTCATAATAGTTCACAATATTGCACCACGTATATAATAATGTATGCCAGGCAAAGCCCCTAGAATAAATAATATGCGTCCCGTAACATAGTGAACGAGAGGTTGGCCGACCTCTAATAGCGCTATCCCTAATACCTACTAATAGGAGACTAACAATGCGAATGTACGAACGGTACATCATACAACTATATATACAATTAAGAACACTCCGAACATAGGATAATTTGCACGCTCCACCAATAAGGCGAGACTTTAGGTCAAGAAGGCTCCACCAAAACGGTGAGACTTTAGGTCATAGCACGTACGGTTTAATAAGTTCAAAGCAGGTCATAAGTTCGTAATTTAGTCCAAGAGTCTAAGTCAAGTTCAAAAATTCAAGTCAAAGAGTTCATAAAAGTAGTAACCAATTTAGTATGATTCATGCATTTCACCCCAAAATATAGTAAAAACGGTAAAAAGGGGATTGTGAATACTCACCTGATGCAATAATTATGATGACAAAGTGGATACACAGAAATGAGGTGCAATCTCTATCCGCAACCTAATATGAATGATATGCTCTAATATAAGTCATGAAACAATGTTGTGCATGCAAATTCATATGATATTCATACCACTTGTGCATTTTGAAAATAAAGTTTATAGTCAAAATATAAGTTTATAACGTATTGTCAAGTTATAAATTACTTTACAAGTACTTACTTTGAAATGATATCCTACGATAGTCATTTAGTGATTTATTAAGAGATTATAGTTTTTCGTCGTAAAATAATACACTTTGACAATTCATGAAAATGACTAATTTTGAGTGATCATATTTTATTCGTTATAACTTTGTTTGACAAACGGTTACACATTTTGGAAATTAGGCTAGGTGAACTCACTTTTACTTGTAGACATCGTTTTCTCAAAAGTATTTTATCGATGTGAAAAACGGCTCCAAACATGGTCACTAGCGATGACCATTTGGCCTAGTAGAAAATATATATAAGCGTTATTACTTGTGTAAATTAGTTACGATAACCCTATTTAAAATGCGTGTAACCTAGTCGTTATAAGTCCATTTTCTATGTTTTATATATCCTTGGTTTCGTGTTATTATATACTAATATGTTTTTGTCACACCCCCAAATTACCTGTTTTGTAGCGGAATGGAATTCCTGGGGATTGACTGTCATAGCATCACAATCGCAGTTATATTGAACGACCTAAAGTGTCGTTTCGAAAATACATCGCTTGATTTAATAAAAACATTCAGAGTTACAAAGATAGGTCCCAAATGAAAGTTACTATGTGCGGAAAGTAAGTTTGGTACAAGTCAAACGATGTTTTTAAAGGGTATAAATCCCATGTGAGACGCGTCGTCACCGCGACTCTATGATATGTCCACATGCATGCCATGAAGTGAATGTCTCAGTTACCTGAAAATACATTGCTAAAAGTGTCAACACAAGGTTGGTGAGTTCATAGGTTTATGTAAATGTTAATACGACTACCACAAGTATAAATTATGTATGACAATGCTGTCACAAAGTGTTGTTACAATTGCTTAAGCGCATGACACCGAAGCTCTGACTGTTCATGATGTTCGCCCCAACAGAGTGTCTTGCCAAAACAACTCAAATAATGTTTATGAAATGAAATGCATCCGTATGACTAGTTGGGATCCACCAACCCGGATGGAGGCGTCACCCTCGATAGATCTATCCACTCACCCACGCTTCTAGGAAATTAACGGTTCATGCTTTTGAAATGGGTACATTTAACTGGCAATGCGGTAACTTAAGCAATATAATGAATTTGACATACTTGGTAGCGTAATAAAAATGGTGTGCAATGTATTCTCCCCCGTAGGTTTGAAATAAAGTAAAAACTTGAATAAATCGGGGCTATGAAAACTCACCTGTTGCAATGATTATGATGACAAAAGTGGATACACTGAAATGTAACGTGAATCTCGAAACTGACCTATTATGAATGATATGATATGTAATCAGTTATGATGTAATGTTATGCATGCAATTCGTATGTTATTTATACCACTTGCGAGTTTTGAAAATAATACTCTTCGTCGAAAAATACTCTTTTGACGTCTTGACCATTCTTAAATTACTTTGCAAGTATTTACGTCAAAATGTCATCCTACAATAGTTTCTTAATGATTTATTGCGAAATTATAACTTTTCGTCGTAAAATAATGTCGTTGGAAATTTCATGAAAGTGACAAAAATGGCCTCGAAAAGCTAGTCGTAAAATGGTGTACGTCGAACGTTAGGAAACGAACTCAACGGTTTTGGAAAGCTTGTATCAAAATCTCAAAGTTTTGGCATTTAAGTTTTTATCCTAGAGGTCTCGTTCATAGAGAAAAATATAGGTTAAGTATGGTGATTTTGTCCAAATGTGGTTTAAAAGTGAATTTCGGCAAAGTTTAAGCAACCGTAAATAATTCATTACAATTCCGCTATACAAACGGTTGGTCATTTTGGAAAATATGCTTGGTGATCTCACTTTTATTAGAAGACATCTCGTTACAAAAAGTTCTACGTCAACGTTAAAAATAGCCTTCAATATTTTAAAGGTTGCTGTAATAAAATGCTGCT